>CATIWM010093875.1:0-21823 GCA_949671775.1 Mallotus repandus | reverse complement strand
GATTTATAAAAAGTTAAAGCTTATCATTAAGGGTCAAAGGGGTATTTTACCTTCTAATTGTCCTAAGGTGAAGTCTAGAAACCCCCTTTTACTTATCTTATAAGGAAAAATTCGTGGCTTTAGAGAAAGAGAGAAAGAGCCCTAGTTGTTAAGAAAAAAGAGAAAAGAAAGAAAGAGAAAAGAGAAAGAAGTAGAGAGAATTCTGAATTCCTTAATTAAAGCTGATCTTTTTCAAGCAAAATCAAGAAGTATAAAGCAATTTCAGGCTGAAATTATCATCCTTAAAGGCTGTATTGATCTATTTGGTAAGTAATTTACTTGTTTTGGTTGATTTGGTTTAGGGTTCATAACATGCTGTTCTTGGATTTTAAGCACCTGGTTTAACAGTTTCTGTATTTTGATTATAACTTGAGCTATAGAGCTCCAAATTGGGTTTTATTTGATTCAGTGAAAACTTAAAAGAGTCCTCTAAACCTTTTTCTCTTTGAGGTTTAGCTAAATCCATCAGTAAGTTATACTAATAAAAAGAAATATTTTGATGCTCACTCTGTTCGTGTATAGAGACCTGGCTGTGTTCAGGTGCTTATATCTAACTCTATAGTTGTCTAAATTAAGTGAATCTTTTTCAAAAATTTATAATACATATAGATTTAATACTGATTCAAATTTTAGCTTCAAATTCATTCTCTACAGGTTTGGGGAATTTTTCTAAGTTAGGACTATAAACAGCCCTCTTAGAGTTAAATGGGCAGAATAGTGAAATTAAGTTGTTTTGCATTCTATGCACACCATTTGGGGGCTGCATGATAGGACAGCATATGGGATTATTTTATTGATGATTTTTAAATGGAATTTCATGTTTTAGGTGCTAGAAAAGGAAAGGATAGCGGTGGTGCAAACTGAACCAAAACGGTGAATCGGTTGTGTTTATTTTGGAAAGCTATTTTATGAGTAGTTATTCAAGCTCTTTAATACTTATTACAGAAATAAAATGAGCTTTTAATGACCTGAATTTATGTATTATAAATGGTTTCAATTCAGCCTTTGCTACTTAAATCACATGTTTAAGCTTTAAGCTTAAAAGGTTTCAAGTATACGGACTAAATGTGTTATTTCTATGCATTTTGCTTTGTGATATGATTTGAGATCTTTTTAGTTACTTGGTGATTAAAATGAGCTTATGCTCAATCTGATTTCACTTCCTTGATTTATGATAAAGATTGATTGATTTTGAATGATTATTAAACCATAAATGTGATAATGTTATTTTTATTGACTATTTGGTGAAAATGATATTTGGTTTGTGTATTACCACCCTATATGAGTTGTTGATGTGCTAAGATGATATATGCACATTTGAGATTGTGTTGGTTGTTATTGCGCAATAAACAATAGGGCACTTGATTGCAGGGCGGCGAAGGAAGAAGGGTCGTTCCGTGCTAATGTAATCGAAGGGTTAGCCTTCAAGTGTGCTTAGAGAGTGAATTGGTGATGGCCTGTATGTTATGGCCTGGTTGTGATGCTTGTTTAGGGATGGTTAATACATGTGAAAGGTTATATTAATGTTTGTAAAGACATGTGTTTTGCTTGACTAAACTTTGTATAAGTTTAAAAGTAAGAATGGCTTTGACATTTCAAGTCGATTACAATTTGATTTTAATTACTTATTATGATGATTTGAGATAATTATTATATTTGGTTTAACCAAATTGTTTTCTACTTGGAATATCTATTCATTGAGTATTTTTGTACTCATTTTACTCTGTTTTATAAACTTTTTCAGATAACAGGGCTTGATAGTGGGTGGATTGAGCTAAGGGAGGGTGTATAGAAGTTCAGATTAAGGTTGGCCAACATCCTCGTTAGAAAAGCCTAGTATTTTTATTTCTTAATTATGTCTATATAAGTATTGTAAAAGGATATATTCTTAAGTCAAATAGTGGTGGCTAGGTTTTGTGTAAAGCATCTATGTATAAAAGTGATTTATATTGCTTAATAATGTTTACTCTACCATGTCTTTGGTTTGCAAAGATTAATATCAATCTAGTTACAAAAATGTGATTTTCCTATGTTACCTAATAATCCTATATTATAGTTATCAATCATAAATTCATCAAATTACAGGAAGGTTTTTCTTATTTTCAATTACATGATTACATCAAGCTTATGTTAATTCTTTTAACTAATACAATTATAATTAATATATAATTTGATTAAATTAAATCCTTTGTTGAATGGTTAGTTTTAAACGTCCATCTCGGGCTACGTGAGATGAGGTGTGACAAAGAAGCTTCTTTGTGAAAATAAGAAGTTTTTCAGTAACCATCTTAGAGTCATACATCTTTTAACCTTTGACGTCATATAGTCTCTTCCTTTGTAGGAAGATCATTAATTTCATGCTTCAATTTGCATTGTTGCCCCATATCACGATCATAACCAGATGAATTTTTTTTATATTTAACAAGTTGGTTTCTTTTGATTGATATGTTATCTAACAAGTTTCTTTGCTTTTGATTGATACTCTTTGATAACTGACCAAAATGCTCTCCATTCCACTTTGGGAGCTTTGCCATATAAGGGGAAAGTTTTCACTGAAGATTTTGCAACGTATCCGTTGAACTAACAAATTCCTACCCAAACTTGACAATTCATTTGCACTCATCATCATGAAGCTAAAAGGCTTCAAAATAACTAGGCCTCTTTCAATGAGGATTACTTGGAAAGAATTATTGAGTTCCAAAATTAAAGGGATATGGTCAAATACAAATGAAGTCAAATGAGATACCTTGGTCAATCTAAACTTCTTAAGCCTATTAATATTGCTACAAAACCTGTCCAATCTCTTTTGAATATTAGAAGAATCCCTCCTTCCATTAGACCACATGTATGGATAATCAACAAAACTTAAATCCTAGAGGCCACATTCATTAAGAAACTATGGAAAACCATCCCATCCATCTCTTTTGAATTTTTTAAAGCACCTCTTTTTCTCTACAACAAGAGTAATAGTGTTAAAGTCCCCAAAGCACAACCAAGGGCAACTAAAAACACATGCAGTTGCTGTAGTAAATCCCATAAACGTTACCTCTCAAATGATACAAGCGAATCATAGAAACCAGCTCCCCTCAAAATGGTGTTTCCTATATCATTAGAAATATCAAAATCAACATGACTCATTACGAAAGATTGAATATGAATGTTCCACTAATTACTCCATAATAAAGCTAAACAATCACTCCTTCCCATGGAATTAATAATAAAAATATGAAAATAAAAAAAATACTGGCAAATTTCATCCTATTCTATAGAACGCAGAAATGAAGAGCTCTAACAATCCAAGGGTTGCCAAGCCCTTAGAGGTTCCAGCTAAGACAACTCATTGAGATAGGTGGGGTCATACTGCAAGTTCCGCTTTATAATCTTTGAACATTCAACATGATTGAATTTGTCATTTTGGACTTGAACTGTGGCAAATCTCCTTTAATAACACAACAATCTATCAAATCAATCTTATTAACCTCCCCACTTCGCTATCTAGGAATAAATTTTTGACTCACTTTCTTCTTTTATCAACCATCTTCCCATATTTTGAAACAACTTGCTGCTCCTCAATAGGTGGTTGCACTGTTATTGGGACCATAATCCCAAAACCTTGAAACCCCATTAGCCACCCTTCTATTATCATTGATTTTTAGCCTAAAAGAAATATTTGAATGGCCTTCACTAGGATTATTATCATCTACACTCTATGGTAATAATAGAAACAACTTGCGTTGCATTCATGAGTGTTCAAAGGTACAACTATGGGATAATGAAACACTTCATGAAGATGTCTAAGATGATTTGAAAGAGTTAGCTAAGGCTTTCCTTTTATTCAAATATTTAGTGTTTACAGGAGATGCCTAAGCCAAGGGCCATAAAGCTTGTCATTTTTCTTTAGACTCCTAGACAGTTGTGTATAGTTTGAATCTGTATGAGAGAGCATACCACAATGATAATAGAAATTTGACAATCGTTTATACTTAAAAGCAACCGATGCTTGGTATCCATGACTATTGGAGACTATCAATCTCCTTAGCAATGGCTTATTCATACTCAAGCAAACTTAAACCCTAGCATACTTATTCCATGAAAAACTATCCCCCAAGTTAGAACCCAAAACAATACTGATCCTCTCTCCATTCCTCTAAACATATGTGTGATCATATCGATGTAGAGGTAGATTATGTAACCTAACCTAAAAAAATGGCCTTAAAACAACTCCAGTTGAGATCGGTCATTAGGATAATTTGCCAATAAAATGGCACAGCCTGCCCTCCATTACCCTACATTTATCCCCTTCATGCAAGAATTAGACTCTAAGAAAACTCCCTCCAATCTCACTAAAACTAAAGTCATTACAAAGTTTCCAAGCTCCAACAATAAAACCCTAAGAAAGGGAGCAAAGATAAATGAAAGCCTCATAAAAGGAAGAAACCCTAAAAATTAGAATTGAAAAAAATCTAACCCTAGAGAAAAAACTTCATATTTCAAGAGAGTTAAATTTTTCATTATTTAACCGGTTTGAATATTACCAATGCCCATTGTGTCAAAAAAAAAAGTACTTACTACAAATATACCATTGATGGCAAAAAAAAAAAACTTAGCTATAATTGCACAAAACTTCATATAACAATGCACACTGTTTTATAAGTCATCGGTTGTTTTGTTTGATTTTAAAATAATGACCATAAGTAATAATAATGACTTAGGGCCTGTTTGGTTTAGTTGTTTATAGCAACTGATAGCTGATAGCGATTGCGGATAACTGATAATTGATAGCTGTTAGCTGATAAATATGAACTATTTGGTAAAATTTTGTTAGTTGTTGCTATTTGTATGTCAAATAACTATTAAGGGTATAATTTATTCGTGGATATAATTTTATGTACTTCTTATAATATTTTTTTAGTTATGTAAATTTATTTAGAATATATATATAATAATAAAAATAATTTATTGTCTTTAGTTTATATATTATTAAAATAATTAATAAAAATTATTTAAAAATAAATTTTAAAATATAAATATTATTGTATAATTTTTTAAAAATAATTATAGGTATAAATACTATAATTATTAATTATAATTTATAATAATATTTATTTAATTATGAACTAGAAAAAATTAATTACATATATTTAATTTAAATAAAGTCATTTGTTATTAATTATTTTTAAGAAGGGTAAAATAATGTAAATAAAAAATAAATATAAATCAACTATCAGTTCATGAAAAAAAATTTCAAAAATAGAGCTTATTAAATCATCAACTGTTTTGAATAAAATAAGCTGTCAACTGCTAATTTTAGAATTTTATCTTAGGGAGCAAGTGGCAAGTGGCAAGTGGCAATTTTGAAATTGGAAAAATGTTGGATTGTTATGATTTTTTTCAGCGCAATAACCTTATAAATTTGGCCAACATTAGGGGGAAAAAAGTAATTTTGTTATACTGATGGACTTAAAAAAATCGCACTTTATTATTGGTTCTCAACTTAAAAAATATATAAATAAATAACGACAAATATTAAGCAATTAAGGTGCAATATGTTGACCATTTTAATTAGAATCCAACTTAAACACATAAAATTTATTTAATAAAAATTACAAGCATGTTACTTCTCTTAATTTTTGTAAAATTGAAGATGCGTCTCTTATTAAATTGTGCTACATGATCATTAATTTTATAAAAGCCATGGCAAAAGGGTTAAATTGGATCCCGATATTTTGACCAAATTAGACATTGGACTTTCTCAACTTTTTTTTTTTAATGTGGAACTTCAACTTTTTAAGTTAAGACAAATTAGATCTTTACTGAATATAATTAAGTCTTATAATTTTTTTTAGTACAATTAAGTCCTATAAATTAATAAAAAATTAATTTTAAGAATTACTAATAAAAAAATTAATAAATATTTTTTAAAATATGTGTATAACATAATTATAAAGTTTCAAAAGTTTTTAAATCTATAAAATATATTTTTAAAATTTTTTCTTGAATTTAAAAAACTTTAAAATTAAGTAATATATATTTCAAATAAATGACCAATTTTATTCATTGATATAAATAGAGAATTGATAATTAACCCAAAAATTTAATTTTAATGGCTGACTAAAAAAATTTTAAAAGTAAACCTACACAATAATTTTTAAACATATACAATAAATGATAAATAAATTTTTTTATTCAATTGTTAAAATTAAATTTTTTTTAGTTCCAAAAATTAATATAAACAGTGTGATATATTAATTAAGTTATCATAATATACATTTCTTAATTAACTTGTAATTTTTTCAACACCCAAAAATTAAAAGTTAGCTTCGAGTATAGTCTTAAACTATAGGAAAAGAAAAGGCTATTTCTACATAGTCAAAAGTGGTTATAGGTTCAAAATGACTATAGTTTTATGGGAAAAAATGTAATGGGACTACAAAAATTTAATTTTAACAATTGCATAAAAAAATTTATTTATCAATTATTGTGCCGGTTTAAAAATTATTGTGTAGATTTAAAAATTTAAACTAATTAATAAAATTTAAAAAAAATTTAGTCAACTATTAAAATTAAATTTTTGGGTTAATTATCAATTTGCTATTTATATTAATGAATAAAATTGATCATTTATTTGAAATATATATCACTTAAATGTAAAAAATTTTAAATTCAAGAAAAAATTAAAAAAATATATTTTATAGGTTTAAAAACTTTTAAAACTTTATAATTATGTTATATACATATTTTAAAAAATATTTATCAATTTTTGTTTTATTAGTAACCCTAAAATTAATTTTTTATTAATCTATAGGACTTAATTATATTAAAAAAAATTATAAAACTTAATTATACTAAGTAAATATCTAATTTATTTTAATTTTAAAAGTTGAAGTTCCACATTAAAAAAAATTGAGAGAATCCAATGTGTAATTAGATCGAAACGTTGGATCCAATTTAACACTTTTGCCCAAAAGCCATGTATCATCATCTTATTAAAAAAAAATTATTCCCAAAGATTGTTTATTTATTTATTGTTATTATTATACGGATAAAGAAAAATCAACGGATAAAGAACTTATTATAATAGTGTTTGATACCCCGTCACATGACATGAGCTCTGCTTATTTTATTGTGTTAATTTCATAATAATGTTTGATATCTTGTCACATAACATGATTTAGAACTTATTATTTTCAAATTTTAATAAATAATACCCAGTTAATTACCAATTTTTTTACAAAATCTTTTTCACTAATTTTGACATGAGATTAACACATTAAATAAATAATTTAATAAATTTATGATATAATACACTATATAAAATTATTTTAAATTATTCAAATATAAACAAATAATTTTTTTAATATATTAATAATTAGTCTGCGATTATTATTTTTAAATATAAGTGAAATTATTGAGTTTTTGTTAAAATGAATAATTATTTTCTATAAATAATAACTTATTAATTAAATTAATACCTTATTTAATTAATATTGTTTAATTTTGAGGCTATTAAATTGTAGAGTTTTTATTGGATAAAACAAAAAAACTACAAGTGATTAGATAGATAATAAATATTAATTTTCTAATGTATAACAAAATAATTATTATTACCACATTTTTTTATGGAATGTACAATAATTAAAATAAAAAATTAAAAGTTTGTTTGACTAATCTGTTATTACTAGCTGATTAATATTAAATATTTAAATCACAGTTATATATTTAAGTTCACATCATAAGCATAATAATTCATAAAAAAATTTACATTTTGAAAAGTAAGATGAAGCCATAAGTAATTGAATCATTTCTTGGTTAACTTGTTCAACTTTGATATGAAAATTTAATTTGCTTTTTCTTATAATTTAAACATGGTTGGATACACAATCGACTAATCATGATGTTATGAATGTAAAAACATAAAATATTAATTAAAATTTTTTATTTTTTAATAAATTATAGAATTTTTAATGAAATTAAAAAAATTTATTTCTTATATATATATAATTCAATTAATGAAGATTTACAATATAGAGTTTATTCAATGAAGATTACATGCATGACACTTCTCTTAATTTTTTTTTAACTGATGATGCATCTCTTATCAAATTGTGCTACGTCATCATTATATTTTTATCATTATATTAAAAAAATTTGTATTAATATATATTGGTTTAAGTGACGAAAAATTTAAATTTCTTTAAGTAAAGTCTTTAATTCAAGACTTATGTATAGTGAAAACATATGTTTAAAAAAAATTTATCCCTTGTAGATTCATCCAGCTTAATTTTTAAAATAGTTAGAATTTTTATAATTATTGAATATAAAAAAATAAAAAAAAAATTATTATGGTAATGGGATTAATTTTGTATTATTAATTTATTATGATTGGCAATAATTTTTAAAATGAATGTATGCACCGACAAATGGAGATGCAAGGAATCTGCCAATAACTTTTTCAAAGAAATACCATCAACATATTATACTGCAAACTTGTTCAGTTTTTATGTGAAATTTAATTTGTTTTTTTCTTATAAATTTAAACTAAGTGCGATAAAAACAATGACTAATCATGATATTGTATGAATGTAAAAATAAAATACTAATTACATAAATTTATAAAATTTTAAATTAATAACAATTTTGATCACATGCTGAGCAATTCGCTTCACCATTTAAAGATTAAATTACACAAAAATAATAATATTTTTATTATTATAGAAACAATTTCAAAAAAAATATATTCTTCCAAAAATATTTACCATAAAAATTATTTGGGTGATGTATATTATGTTTTTTATATTTTTTTAAATACCAAATTTATTTTTATGGAAACATATATAGTTAAAAAATATATCTATAGAAGTTACTTTTTTAAACAAAATCGTAGCCTAAACATATTTTCTCTTCAATAATTTTTTCTAGAAAAATCGTGAAAACTATATTTTATGAAAAGCGTATTTTTCTAAAATATATTCTAAAAATATTATTTTAATTATTGAGATAAAAATTCTTTTTTACGTAAAATATCTAATTGCTACTAATTTGAAAATTAATTTTTTAAAATCAAAAGTTCATAATCAAATTAAAAAAAGATAAAATTCATAAATATTTTTATAACTAACTTGAAACTATAAAAAGTTTCATTAATTTTATTAGAATTGAGTTTTAATGATAAATAATTTATATAAAAATAGCTAACATGCGCCTATAATTAAATTTTTATATGGCCAGTCCTTAATATATAAATAAATAATTCAGAAAAATGATAATTAAATTAAGGGATAATAGTGCTATATATTTATCCGCAACTATACTCCAATTATCAATTGAATCCTATGTTTAAGTTTTATCAATTTATCATATCACTTTTTCAATTTTTTAATTATCTAATCATGTCTTCATATAATTTAAAAAATTACTATAAGATCCTTTCTCTAAAAACATGTCTACTTTAGTCTTTTTTATTTTAAAAAATAGAATTATAAAAAAAATCCAGCAAATGAGAAAATGAATTTAAACAATTATTTTATTATTTTTAAATATTTAATATAAATCTAAAATTAAAAATAATATTTCATTTGATAAAAATATCCTTGTAATCTAATGTTACATGATAAATTAATAATATAATAAAGGAATAAATAAATTTTAAGTAGTAAAAATGATAAAAAGAGCATTTTATTCTTATAAAAAATATATATGATATCATCTAATTTATTTGGAAATTAAAACTATTTTCTTATAATTTAGTTTAACTAAAAATTTATAAATTTAAATAAATTTTATAAAATTTTTATATATATACATTAAATTTATTTAAAACATACACATTAAACTTGAATTTACTAATTAATTCTATAACTTTTTTAAGTTTTACTTACTAAATGCACTCGTTAAATAATTTCACAAAACATAATTTTTTTTCTAAGTTTGCTCGTTGATTTCACTTTTTTTATTCTTAATTTTTTGTGAAAAATAAAAAGAGAGTTAGGTGTATAATTTTTTGAAAGGAACTTATAATAAATTTTAAAATTACATTTAAATCCTTATTAAATAATTGAATGTAATTAAATAAATTTAAAAATTATTATAATAAATTAAAAGAACTTAAAATAAAATTTAATTGATAATTATACGCTATCCCTAAAATGAATGCATAGACACAAACCTATGTAATAGGCATGTGGACTTTAAAAAATAATAATAATAAAAATGAACATGGAAAAATCTGTGGGTCGCTAAAGGCCTTCGCAGACATAGTACAGGCGCAAAAGTTCCGTGTCGTCTTTGATGAGTTGCTAATATACGCTAGTTATTGTCTTCAATGATGTC
Source organism: Mallotus repandus (assembly GCA_949671775.1). Taxonomy (NCBI): domain Eukaryota; kingdom Viridiplantae; phylum Streptophyta; class Magnoliopsida; order Malpighiales; family Euphorbiaceae; genus Mallotus; species Mallotus repandus. The sequence continues at coordinate 11,455 of CATIWM010093875.1, read as the reverse complement.
AAATGAGATCATAAAGTGAGGAAGATGAGCTATTTCCACTAATGCCAGCTTTAATCTATTCTGAAATGAGTTCATAACATGAGGATGATGTTTTGGTTGATTTTTTTTTTTCTAGATAAAGACATTTTTAGATTCCATGATTTAAAAGTTTTACTTTATTATGCTTTTATATATTTATTTATTTTATTTTTATTGAATCTTTGTAGTTTTTTTTTTTTTTAAGTCTTCAAATGAAGTAATTAATTCCTAACACTATAAGGAGGGAAGCAGGAGAAACGGAGATTTAAACCCTACTCTCTACAACAAAATATATGTACTTTTTACTACTTGAGCTACTCATAGGAGTTTTGTACTTTTTATTTATGTTGCGGTAAATATTTTTATATAAATGTTTTAATTAATGTGTTAAATTTTTAAGATCTAAAGCTTGAATGATATAGAATACAATATTTTTGAGATCTAAAGCACGCATATTATTTTTAGAATCAGTACAGTGAATTCTAATCACTTAATTTCTTTTTTCGTTGATTTTTTTCAACATTATGTTTAGTTGTTAGTAATATTATATGGTTAAGGTATGGATTTAAAACTTTAAGAGAATTTTTTTTTAGAGGGAAATATAATCATTTATTCATTAAAGAGGAAAAAAATATTTTGATAAATAAATAATATAAATAAAAGTATAATAAAAAAGTACCAATATAAACTCTTATTGAAATCATAAAATTATTTGTTGCTATTTTTTAATCGAATACTGAGCTTTGATTTGCAACTCAGTAATCCGATTGACAAACTATAGGCTCCACTCTTTGATATTGATTAGTAAATTTAAAAGAATGTTTGGTCTAATTAATAGTTATTTTTTCATACAATAGTTATATTTTAAATGTTTGGTAAGATTAAAAAAAAAAGCAATGGATATTTGTTTTAACCTCTAATCAATAATTTATTTTACAATTAATTAATTAATTACTGTAACTTCATTTATTTTGTAGTTTTTTCTATGAGTTAATAGCTTATTTGAATTTATTTTTTATTTGAAATATAATACTTTGTTAAAAATAACTAATAACAAATTAATTTTAAATTAAATTTATATAATTAAATTTTATAATTTATAAAAAGATAAATATTAATGAATATGAACATTAGTAATTATAACATTCATACTTATATTTTTTAAATATTTTAAATTAGTAAAATTTATATCTACTTTGAAAATTAAGTTTTAAATATATTTTACAATTAAAACCAAAAAAAATGAAAAAAGTGGGAATATTTTATTATTTGAGGCTTTTGAACTAATATCCATAATTTATTTGCACCTCTAATTATTTCATATGATCAATTTAGTTTATTTTTATTTTATGATATTCATAGGATTAGTTTTAGTTATACATGCTACGATAAGGCATAGGAAGGAAAATAGAAATGAAATAAAAAAGAAGTTTTGTTTATTTTATTTTCTTTGCTCGTACTATTTGGAAAATTTTCTAATGATGCTAGTTTATTCAACCAGAATTAATTTGTGGTTACATTTATTGAGCAAATATGAAATTTTTTGTTTTTTTAATTATCAATTAAAAAAGAAGTATTTCATCACAAGCTATTGAAATATTAAATTAAAATAAGCCAGTTTTTTGGGTGCAAGTCACCGGCTGATATTCTATATCTAGTATTTTATAGGACTCGATTAATTTGGATTCGATTCGGTAGAACTTCGAAGGATGATAAAAGTCTACTTCAAAAGTTTCAAAGTAACTGCGTATTTAGAACTCGAATTTAAGACCTCTGAATAAATTAAAAGAATTTCTTGCGAACTCATCACACTCTGTTCGGTAAATTAAAATAAGTCACTCTAATAAACAACGTGTGAACAATATTTCAGCCTACTTCTAGATGTTAGTTGCTTTCACATGGAACTAATTATTCGAAACATTTTAAACTCTATTAACTTGGTTCTTTTTTATGGTTTGATTCTTTTTCACATGGAACTAATTATTAAAAACATTTCAAACTCTATTAACTTGATTCTTTTTATGGTTTTATTCTCTTAACTTATAAATTAATTATTAAAATGTCTAAATATTATTTTATTATTTAAAATGAAATTATTTAGATATATTAAATAATTAAAAAATGCGTAAAAGTCAAATGTTAACAATAAGTTGGGGTATTATAATAATTTTCCTTTTAGGTTAAAAGGGATCAATTATTTAATCCTATGTTTGTTTTGAAAGTAGCTATTAGTAAGTACATTGGGATATTATCAATTGCTATATATATAAACACATGACTTTGGTATCATCCCACTCCAACCTTTTCTTAAGACAAACAAATTAATCATTTCTGTAGGTTATAGGAAACAAGTGCTTGAATATGGCTTTTCACCACCACACCTTCAATAGGGAACTTAACCAGGTACTAACATCTACACACACCAACCTTTCTGTTTTGCAGCCAGTTTTTGCATTGTTTTAGATGTTTATATAACTTATTAAAAATGCATATTAATTTATGATTTATTCATGAGTTACCTTGTTGATGTATATTTATTATAGTTTATTAAGCATATTTTTCTTTTTCTTTTTCTCGAAATGTACAGTACTTGAACCTCAATTCTTACTCGATTTTTGTTATCATATTATTTTTATTTAATGATAAATTAGCTACAAATATATTAAAATATAATTAGCTAAATATATATTAAAATATAATTTAATGATATAATTAGCTAAAAATATAATTTGTTTTGTGGCTTATGGCATTAAGAAATAATATGTCTAAAAATTAGCTACAAAGTTTAAGTGTTTCCTAATTTTTTTTTATATTTTTAACTACATAAATTATAATCATGAAATTAAGTCAAAAAAAAATATTAAAATTAGTTGCTATGAAATTAACAAGTTTTATAGCAAAAAATTTAAATTATTTGCCACAAGATATAAGTTTATAGTAATTTAACATTTTAGTAATGAATGTAATTTCATTGTAACTAAATGATAAATTTGTTATAAATAAACAAAAATGTAGCAAATTGATCTCACAATTAGCTACAAATCTTTTAATCCTTTAGTAAAATGACCTTTAATCTATTTTTTTTTTCAACTTAGATTTTATATTATAAGCTACTTAATTAATTGCACTTTTATCTTTAACTTTTAATTTTTAATTTTTTATCTTTTAAATTAAAGTAAACTAGTAATTTCTACGGAATGGTAAAAAGTGAAATTTTTTAATTATTTATTTTCAATGAGGGATTTGAGACTTTTTCTAATTTTATATTTGCATTTCATTTTTTATACTAGCTGGAAATTTACATTGTTACTAATATTATTAATTAGCGACAACTTTAATTTTTGTGGTTAAAATTTTATGTAATTAATTAAATAAGTTTATAATTTTCACTTAACAACAGAAATAAAACTTTAATTGTTCATTTTGGATGTGTAATTTAAGACTTTTTTAATTCCATATTTTGTGTTTCATTGTTTTTTTAATTGTACAAAACACACACAACACACTAGCTACAACTTTTTTTCAAAGCTAATATTATAAAGTAGTCACAATTTTAGTCGCTATACTAAAATTCCATATATAAGTAGTTATATCCTAATTACATAATTTTCATTTTACCTAGCTAAATAAAAACTCAACTAATTTTTGTCTCTGTGAATACAAGTTATATTTAACTAGCTACAATGTATGTGTTCGTATCTTGTTGTAGTGACATTATGATGTTTCTTACAGAACTTTTATTTTATAATAAGTTTTATTATATAATGTAATTCGCAGTTTATTCGTTTTTATTAAATGTCAGAATTAATTATTTTAGATAAAATTTACGTACTTTAGATATTAAGGTAAATAAATATAGTGTATATGCATATTTTGAATATTTTGTATTTGAATATTGATTATTTGATATATATATATATTAATACTAATAAACATGTGTTATTCATTCATCATTATATAATATATAAAAAGTACATATATATGTAATAATAGATAATAATTTTCTATCATTTTATTAGAGCATGTCCAACCCATTGCAAAATGCAGTGGATTGGGATGCAAATCCTCTCTAATGGAGAGCCAAAAATCACAACAATTTGCCTTAGTTGAACAGCGTGCGAGTAAATATGCCGTATACTGTTGACCAACGGCATTTATTCTTTTTTTAATTTCAATAACAATCTTTTTTGTTTATAATCAATATAGTCCAAATAACTTTATTCAATTTAGTCCATATTTATATTACATTTATCCTATTATTATCAAATGCATATAAATTTGATTTAATTTTTTTTACTTAAATAATATTAATATTATCACTTAAAAATAATATTTGGATAGTAAAAATTAAACTACCATATATATACAGTAAAAACATATTAACATATTAAATTTTATTATAAATAAATATATGGATGTATATGGTAAGTATTGAATAAAATATGAGTGTAATATGTAAAATGTATAAATAATATAATATTAATAATGAGAAATATTAAATGAGTTATAAATAGAAATATGTGAAAAATATTTTTTTTAATGTTAAAAATAAAATAATTGATTAGAGTAAATTTACTGTAATAGCTGCAATTTTGAGTAAATTTTGCTACATTTTGAAATTGAGGTTTGAAAATGGCCTTATTGACTTCAAAAAAAACTACATATGGCGAATGATATGAGGTTTTGATAATTAATTTTCACCTATTTCTTTCGCGCGTATGCAATTATCGAAACTTTTATGTATTGCAAAATTCAATATTAGGTATTATTTGAAGGAGAGTCATGTTTCAGAAAGGTGATATTAAACAGACCAGAGAAGTATAATAGCCTCAACTATGAGATGGTAAGTAAACCAATTATTTTCACTTTATTTGTTTATTTACTTTATTAAGATTGACTTTTAAAATCTAAAAAAATTAATTAGCCTCAATTTAATATGAAGAAATCAAACTATTTTTTAAATTGATAAATTATATATTATTTGATCTTCAAACCTTCTAAAAAACAAGAAATTAATTAATTAAAGATTTTAATTACTAAACTATACCTTTACTATAGCTCAATTCTTTATTTTTTTAATTGCTTTGCAGATTTCTCAAATGTTAAAGAATTTAAAAGCCTTTGAGACCGATTCTAGTGTGAAATTTGTGATTTTAAAGGTAACAAAAAGAATGCATATTAACTCTGAATTATTTTAATATTTTATTTTGACGTTTAATTTTCATTATTAATAGTCTGATTATTATATTTGTATATTCACTTTGTTAGGCAAATGGAAAGGCATTTTGTGCTGGAGGTGATGTTGTCTCAATAGTTGGTTCAATGATGACAGGTAAAATTAGTGCATAAATCTATTTGCTTATCATGAGATAATTGCTAATTATAAATTTAAAATTTTCATTTTATCTATCATTTTTATAATTATGTAACATATGTGGACCATTTTATTAGAAAGAAAAATGGTCTAACCAATTCTTTTTGTACTTAAACTTATTCAGGACATTGGTCTTTTGGAGCAAGATTTTATAAGAAACAATTTAACTTGGACTATTTAATTGCTACATATAACAAACCTTTGGTAAGCCTATTGATTATTTAACATGTTTCACTTGTCAAAACCATTATTTGAAACTTTTTTTTTTTTTTGCCAATTGAAGATTCCACTTATTGATGGTATTGTAATGGGAGGTGGTGCTGGATTGTCATTACATGGAAGGTTTAAGATTGTTACTGAAAGAGCTGTAAGTTTTTTCATATATAATTTAAATTTCAAGTCCTTTTTATAGACCAGATAACAGAAACAATTTTAACAAAATAAATTAATATATTAAATAATTACAATATAATTAAATTCTACATCTTATAATATTTTTAAAGATAAAGAAAATTTGCCATTATAGTACTCTACCGTTGATTCAATTATTTGATATTAATATATGTTTGTAGGTATTTGCCATGCCAGAAGCAGCCATAGGACTTTTTCCAGATGTTGGGGCATCACATTTTCTGTCTAGACTTTCAGGACATTTTGGTAGCATTATTATTATTATTATTTTAATTTATAACAAAAGGGATTGGTTTTCTACTTTACTATATTATTATAATTTATCTAAAAAATTTTGTTAATTTTATTTTCCTGATGTTAAATAGGAGAATATTTAGGGCTTACAGGAGCAAGATTAGATGGAGCAGAAATGCTTGCATGTGGCTTGGCTACACATTTCATGCATTCCAAAGTAATTAGATTAAAATAATTTGAATTTGTTAGTTATATGAAAACGTACTTATATATATAATGTGTCCACTGACTGGAAATTTTTTTATATGTACTGATGTAGGATTTGCCTCGGTTGGAAAATGCACTTCAAAATCTGTCTGCATCACAGAAAACTTCAATTCATGAAGTTGTTAATAAATTTTCACAAAAACCTAGAATTAAAGAAGGCAGTTTTTATAACAGGTTACTTATTATTTTATTTTTTAATTCCTAATTTGCTCTCATATATTATGACGATTAATTATTAGTGTTGGTAAATTAAAAAATATATAAACTTTTAGAATACTACAAATATGGGTTCTATTCGTTAAATTAAGTTTTCATACTATCATGAAACGAAATAAAATTTTTAAGTTTCAAATATATGGGTTCCATGATCTACTTACAATATTACTCCTTGATGCGATTAAATTTATTGATTTGCTAGTTTCAATGCCTTTTTTTTTTTAGTGTGAATCTGGGTTATTTTGTGATTATTAGGTTGGAGATGATCAACAAATGTTTCTCCAAGGATACCGTTGAAGAAATCTTCGTTGCTCTTGTAAGTATTTATAGCAAATATTTTATTATAGCAAAATAATTACTAAATAATATTTTTTGTTTTTATGTTATTCTTTCCTCTTAATTTAGCTTGCCAAAAAAGAAAAACTTAGGCTTGCTTGAGGGATAATACCCCCAAAATTTTTTAACACTGGAAAGGTATCTATAAATTTCAAAATATTTTGTAAGAAAATAATGTTAGGCCCAAAATTATGTGATATTTATTTATTAATTGCTCTATTTTTATTAAATTCATCATAGTCATGTGAACACTCAGTCGCATATATCCCACTTAAAGTGCATATATTTAACATTGTAAAAAAGTTTCATAGTTTATATTATATTAATTGAATTTGTGATTTTTTATGTCTTCAAGGCAGTTTTTGCCTGTCACTTAATCTTCGTCGTAAAGTGATTTATGCGTGTGTGTTTATGTATATAAGCTCATCCTTCCCGGTTCCGAGTTTGACTGATTCTTGGCCAAAATCAGCTCATAGCTAGCCCTAAGTTTAATTGTTCAAGTGACTCACATTATAAGATTAAAATCATGAGTTAGATTCCTACTCTTTGACCTCTTAGTTACTAAAAAAATTAATATCATAATTGTAATTTACCTAAATTAATTTACTTATTTGAGTTTTTATAGGAAGAAGAGGCCAAAAACAAAGAGGAAAAATGGATCACTATGGCAATGAATTCTATAAGATCAGCTAGTCCAACAAGCCTCAAGATTACTTTAAGATCGGTAATCAATTTTTATAATCAAGTTGAATACTATATTATAAGGAATTTAATTATAAACCTTGAAATTATTAACACATACAAAAAATTTTATATTTTTAGATTAGAGAAGGACGAATGCAAAATCTAAAGCAATGTTTGATTCGTGAATATACAATTTGTTGCAATGTTATCCGAGCAACCGTTAGCTATGATCTTTATGAGGTACATATATTTCTTATATATATATATATATAATTTATTTTAAGAAAGCTTAATTTTCCGACTATTAATAGTAATATCCGTAAAATTACAGGGTTCAAGAGCAATGCTATTTGAAAAAGACAAAAAACCAAAGGTGTGTATGCATATATTTTACAAATTTTACAAAAATCATATTTCATTTTTATTTTCTTGATAATATTTTCATTTTATTTAAAAGGGTAGGAATATTATGGTATCTCAACAATAATGTATTTTTATTTTAATTATGCATCAGTGGGAGCCCTCAAAATTAGAATTGGTCAGCAAAGATATGGTAGATCATTATTTTGTTGGTATTGATGATGATGACTGGAAATGTTTGCAACTTCCACCTGGAAGATCTAAAGCATTACAGATGTTGACGCCAAAACTCTAAGTGATAATATAAATCATCAATGGATATCGTTGTACACTATGATATCTGTTATTAGTTGTACTAGAGTAAAATAAACAACCAAATAAATCTATGTCAAGATGTAATGGTAATCTATTTGGTGATGTAATTGCAGGGTAAATTCTATGGATGATCACTCAATTTTGTGTTTAATAATAATTTGATTACAAAATTTTTGTACCTTTTTAGTGATTAATCTCTATTTAGATATTGCATGTTTTTGGTCTATAAGCAATTTAGGATTATCATTTTAGTCCAAAATCTAAAAATTATATATAAATAAGTTCATATTTTCCATATTAATATAGAAATTAATGAAAAATGAAAAATAAAAATTAATGTTAATTTCTCTTTAACACCCCCTAAATTACAGTTATAAATTATTTAAATATAATATAATAGATAAATATTTTATTATTAATATATAGTTTATTATATGTAAAAAATTAAAATAATATTTCAAAAAATAAAAATTAAATTTATAAATTATTAAATATAATATTCTATATAAGTATTTTATTAATTTATAATTTATTATATAAATAATTAAAAAATGAAATATTAATAGCTATTTTGTTTTCTAATTGAATAATATTTTAACTTATTTTGAGAAGAATGTAATTATCCCTGAAGATAGTTTTTACCTTTTTCATTAATATTAGCTTATAAGCATTAGCCTAGAGTTTGTTATAACTGTTATAACTACATACAATATTTATACACTCTTGTACATGTATTCTATGCACTTATGCAATATAGAACTATTCTATTTCCACAATTATAACTTGGTATCAGAGCGAAACCAAAATGACAACATTTTCTTCATCTCTTTCTTCGTCTTCTTCTGCTCTTTCAACTTCATCTATTTCTTTACCATCCTCTCTTAATAATCGTCCTTCTCCTGCAAATGCACCAACTCAAATCTAACAAAGCTTCTCACTAAAATTGACATCTAAAAGCTACATCTCATGAAAACTCTAATTTACTCCACTTTTGAACTTTTACAATCTTCATGGCATACTTGGTGGTACTGAACCATGTCCACCAAAGGAACAAGTTAACTCTGAAATTCACCAATTCAAATCAAATCCGGAATACATTACATGGTTTACTAAGGAGCAATTGCTCTTTTCTTGGCTGTTATCTTCCATCTTCGAGAAAATATATCCTCATTTAATTGGTCTGAATTTCTCTACTGCCATTTGGAAAGCTCTTACCACTACCTTTGTGACTAGTAGTCATGCTAAAAAAACTCAGCTTCTCATTGAGCTTCATAATCTATCAAAGGATGATAAATCCATCTCTCCAAAAAAATAAAAGGCAAGATGAGAAGTTAAAAGAAAATGTGATGTTTAACCATCCATTTAAAGAATACCACTGGTTTAATAATAATAATGATAATTAGGATAATAATAGATATCCTAAGTAGTAATATCTATAGACATTATTAAAAGATTTAAAAAAAAAAAAGATAAGAATATTTATTAAAAGTACGTGCATAGCCCCATTTACAGGAGACATGCAAACAGAAAAAGATGATGTAAAAGAAATTTCACTCCTATAAACATTAGTATTCATGTAGCTTCAGGAATACTAAATCATTATCCTAACAGGACATTTATCACACACAAGGAAGCGGCATCCCTAATAATAAAATAACAAAATTACACCAGCAGTAGCATTCACTGTAATTGGTCAATTAATTAATTTATTGATAAAGATGAGACTGGAGGCGAGGATTCATGAGCACTTCGAGTGGGCTAGCTTTAAGGTTGGTTAACCCAAGACTTTCAGTCATATCAATTGGCTCACTTGTTGGTGCTGCAAAATCAAACCCATGTAGCAACGTAGCTAATGTCAACTGCAAAACCTGAAGTGCAAAGGAAATTCCAGGGCACATTCTTCTTCCACTACCAAATGGCATAAACTCAAAATTTTGTCCTCTGACATCAAAATCTTTATGAGTCGTAAGAAATCTTTCTGGCTGGAACTCTGAAGGATTCTGCCACACCCTCGGATCTCGATGAAGCTTCCAAAGATTGGTCAGAAGTCTGGTCCCCGATGGAATATAGTAACCAGCTGCGGTGCAATCCTCCAGGGATTCATGCGGCACAGAAAGTGGTCCGGCAGGGTATAAACGCATCGTTTCTTTAACTATGGCTCTGAGATAAACCAAATTGTTCATATCAGATTCACGAACTTGCCTCTCCGTGCCCACATGGAACTCTAATTCCTGTTGAGCTTTCTTTAGGACATTGGGGTTATTGACTAATAATGAGAGAGCCCAGATCAAAGTGATTGATGTTGTGTCTGATGCTGCCAGAGTCAAATTCTGCAATTAAGTTATCTTATTTAGAAACTTGAAATTTCATGTACATGATCAAACAAAGTGTTTCCTAATTAGAAACTAATAATTACCATGCATGTAGCTTTGTTAATTGTATCAGAATCGCGATGTAGAGTTGCTTCTGCTTCATCATCAATAATGTCGAGCATTAGATGCATGAAATCCTCTTCTTCCTTCTTAAAATGACCTGAAGCTTTCTTTTCTTTGTGCTCTTTTAGCCACTCTTCAACAACATCATCCAATTTCTTTGCTGTCTTTTTCATAGCATTCTCATGTCCTCCAATGTCCAACCACCTCAACCACGGCACGGCATCAGCCGCCATAAACATCCCTGACAAGTGAAAGAAATCCCTCAACGCTTGCTTCCACCCTTCGTTGCTGTCTTCTTCTCCATTAGTAGTAACATATCCAACAGATTTTAGGACAATAATCCTGAGAATTATGTTTAAGGTAATATCTCCAAACCATCTCTTCATTTCCACCAGAACCTTGTTATCTAAATTGTTACTCGTATTCTTTTCCCACAATTTGTACAGCTCTTTCAAAGCTGTTCTCACCTCGGATTCTCGTACATGTCTGAACATCTCCAGACGGTGGTTAGAGAGGAGCTCAAGTGTGGCTATCTTGCGCATTTGACGCCAGTAGTTGCCGTACGGGCTAAAGCCAAACATAGAACGATCATAAGCCAAAAGATCCGCAGCAAGAGAGTGTGAACGATTAGCAAAGGCTTTATCGTTGGTGGAGAAAATTTCTTTGGCAGTCTCCCAATTGCTTACTACTAAAGTTCGATGCACGCCCATGTTGATAGTAAAGATCGGACCGTATTTATCAGCCATGTTTCCGAGCACTACGTGAGGCGGTTGCGGCCCTCCTAGGAGGTGGAGGTGGCCAATTA
>CATIWM010093837.1:0-29060 GCA_949671775.1 Mallotus repandus | reverse complement strand
GGGAGTAAAATAAATTCAAATTATCACACACTTCACTTTATATTATTCTCTCAAACTCAAAATAAGTTTGTCAAAATAAAAAAGGGGGAGATTGTTGACCTTAGCAATAATCAATCTTGATTTTGATCTTAACAAACTTGATTTTGAGCATTTAACATGTTTGTTTAAGTGTGTATAAGCTAGGACTATAATGAAAATCATAATGAAGCTAAGCGTGCTTTTGGGCTAAATCAACCTCTGGGATTCCAGGAAGATTTCAGAATTCTTAGACTTTTTAAATGAGAAAGTTGTCCTATTAAAATTTGAAGTAGACATCACAAGATTTCCAAATTGATCTTACTTGTAAAAATCTAAATTCATTTGGGTCTGGAAATATTCAGTTAAAATCAGCATATGCAGTTTTCATTTCAATATGAGTAGCTCTTAGTATTTCAACAATATCTTGAGATACAAATGTCTAATTTAAGTGATTCAAAGTGCTATGGAAATTTAAGACAAATATATAAAACTTTCATGAATAAAGCTAAGACTTATTCGATCTTCTTTAAAGTCAAAAAATCATGATCCCGACCGGGACCAAAATTGCATCAAATTGAAGAATTTATCCAGAACATATCCTAGGCTGATGTCCCGACCGGGAAAAGTGTGATCCCGACTGGGATTAGGTCAGTCACGATTGGGATCAAGGATGTCTTCAAACATAACAACTATAACAGATATATTTTTGAATATCCCAACCGGGATCAGGGTGATCATGACCGGGACCAGTGTTTATACAGGCTAAAAGTCCAAAATTTCATCCAAATGAAGTTTGAATTTATTGGAAACAAAATTATTATTTCTAACAACTATAATTGGATTGCTCAACTATAAATACAACCTCTGAAGATCATTTAGAGATTAAGAAACTTATTGCCCATATATACATTCTCAAGCATTCAATTAAAGCTCAAAATTCTCTTTAATTCATTCTTGTATTTCAAAAACTCTTGTGAGAGTTTGGTGAGTGTTAGAATATAAATTCTTATTCTTCTATTTTCTAAGGTTAAAGAAAAGGGAAGTGAGGTTCTATTCTAAAGGAATTAGTTTAAGTATTTAGCCATTAAAACACTTGGGAATTTGGTTTTAGTGTAAGCCTTGAAAACACTTGTGAATCAGTTTTTGAGTGAGCCTTGAAAACTCAAGTTGTAAAAATCAATCTAAGGGAATAGATTGTGGTGATTCAAAATCCTAACATGGGGATAAGTTAGGTGGAGACGTAGGATTGTTGAGAATCCGAACTCCTTAAATACTTGTGTTCATCATTCTTCTTTCTCAACATTCTTTTATTTTTGCTTATTTATTTTTAAGTTTTGATTTTTTTTTGATAGCCTTATTCACCCCCCTCCCCCTCTAGGGCATTTTCAGTTTATCATGAGAATGGCTGGATTTGGTGGTGGTACGTTTCGGTAATTGGGTAAAGGGTTGTTTCTAGTGTTTGGTTTTCTAGTTTCAGGATCAATTATCTTACCTGAATTGATTAAATCTTAAATTTTGTGTTTCGGGTGAATGCAGCTATCAATTTCATGTTCAATAGTTTAGTAATATTTGTAATAAAACTTTGAGTCAGCATTTGGGAAAGGTGGTCTCTAAGGTAGAGGTGATATCAGTTTATTCTCAATGAGCTTTTTTAGGACTTTGGAAAGAGGTCTTCTCAAATTAGAAAACCTTTGCGGTTGTCTGAAGACATTGATTTAAACGCTACTGCTTGGTCCGATCATACTACTAGATCCAGTCCCCTCTCTACTTGTAGATCTTTTACTAAAGAATTTCTTATCCTACACCAGGTCAGACTCTTTCTGTACCCTAAATTGGGGTAAGTCCTCAAAGTTCCTGATCCCAATATCCCTTAACTTTTTGGAAAGCAACAAGACAAAACCTTCCATTACTATTGTCAGCTGGTAAGATTCTGCTGATCTGTGCTTCATTTGTGATAACTTTCCACTCCATCTAGCCAAATACTCAATGAATGGTTCATTGAACTTTTGCTTTGTGTTCTGTAAGTCCCTTAGAGATACCCTACTTGATAAATGTGGCATATAATTCTTTCCAGTCACTCTACACATGTGGTTCCAAAGTATAGTACCAACGGATTGGACCACCCTCCAAAGACAAGGGGAATTGCTTAACAATTTAAGATTTGGTCAGCTCCATCGCCTGCATATAGGTCACGTACTACTTTCAGTGCAAATGTGAGTCATCAGTTTTAGAATATTTTTTCATGTCTGGGAACTTAAACTTTCAAGGTAAAGGGTCCTTAGCTTTATCTAAATCAAAGCTAGTGTAATTCATCGGGGCATCAATCCCTTTCTCTTTCATCATCATTTGCATCTGAGCCACGGTGTTAGCGATGTCTTTGGCCTAGTCTGGCTTCTCTACATTTTTTGTATCATCCACCCTTTGTCGGATCATAGGTTTCGCTAATAAAGTTTCCTGGTCATCATTTATTTCTCACCTCCCAGGATTTTCAACATCAAGATCAAATGGTGGTGGAGGAGGAATCAGTGGTTTCTCTCTGGTTGAACTCATCATCTCTGCCATCATCTCTCGTATAATTGTTCTAGTCTGTTTCACCATTTCTGCCTTAAACTATTCAGGATCAAAACTCGATGACGTTATTTCTTTCGACATTCTAATTAAACAACCAGTGTTGGAGCGTGTCCAAGCAGATGATTGATTTGGATCTATATCTGCAACCACTGTGGGTTAGAGGTATGCATGATATATAGGTTCACCTTAACATTTAAAGAAATAAATAAGCATATATTTTATTTACATATAACAAGGCAAAGCTCTTCAAATGGTATCTCCACCCTTATTTCTCCTACACGCACGTTCAATGGCGAGTTCATGTTCTTAGGATTGTTGCCTGGGTTTCGATTATCAATAGGGGACATAAAAAATGACGTATGTAAAAGAACTATCAAGATGAGACAAACAAGTAGCAATTCTTTTAAATAAAACCAAAGTCCACTTTAATGGGCCATAGTGGGTATGAAAGGCCTAACTTTTGGCATAGTCCACTTATAAATGGGCTCGGGCTTTATTACAAAGATTACTCAATGGCATAAATCACACATATTTGGAAAAATTTTAGTGGAAGTTGCAAGGTCATTATATGAGTTGAGTCAAGGATAAAAAGTTTTGGCTCCCACATCTATATATTCTTGTTATGTCTCCCCACTCAAGGGTCCGCACAACATGGGTAGGTACGTGCTATGAGTGACAATAATCGAATACTTCACCACCAGGTTTGAGTGAAACACAACCAGGGAAGTAAAGACTATTATCGGGTTATTTGGGACTGGTGTGCATATTGTGTGGAAATGTGTCGTGAATGCAAGAAATGCAAAGGAAATAAAGAAATAATAAAAAATGATAAATTACAAAACACTAGAATCAATTTCTCTATCCCTAGTGGAGTCGCCACTATAGGTAGCGGGGTCGGTACGCGCGCTCAAGTGTTTGGTGACCACGATACTGTACAAGCTTAGGGCCTGCTAGGAAATACAAAATGGGCTTAGGGCCCAAATTTGAGATGGAGTCGCCACCCGGATTAAAAACTAAGACACACTATATAGCAACTGGATTCCATGGAGGTTCCTAGAAGCTGTCATTAGAGATCGGATTCGGAAACTAGGTATGGGCTTTTAGAATACCCACCTAACCTTGTGGTTGGCCTCCATGTGTATTTTGTATTTTATTACTTTTGATTATTTGATTATTTCCTTATTTACCGTGTGGATTGCAATCATTTTTTATTTTTCGCTTTAGTTCAAGTTTGCACATGAATCCCATTTACATGCTTATTACCTCAACATTCAAGGCATATAATGATGAGTTTACAATCATACATTCAAAAAAAATGGGGAAAGGATTAGGGATTATAACATTTTATGCAATTATAATGATAATGAATTCAAATAAAACCTTTCAATAACTAATTAATACACTAATTACTTAGTGATTAGAATTCACCTAGAAATCCCTACAACAAATAATGATTAGTTTCGTCTCCAAATAACAATTTCATTTACAAAAGAAATAGAATTAAATTTGCATAAAATAGGCATGAATATTCATCTATACATGGATTGATTACTCAAACATACCTAATATCATGGCAATCTCATGCAATATTGAAGATACAAAACAGCAGAAACGTATAAAAAATCAAAAATAAACTAAAAGGATACCAAAGATAAAACAGACTAGTGCAGGACTCTGGTGGGGAGGCGATGCCTTCAAGATAAGAGGCAAAATCAATTCGCCTCAACACTAAGGGGCAATGCCTCTATGAAGAGAAGTCGCCTCTTTACCAAGAATGTAGAATTTTACATCTTTCTTAATTCCTAAGCAATTCAAGCATACATGCAAATATATATAAACCAGAAACTTAAAACTCAATAGTTCACATGTTCAGGCCATTAACATGATATCAAACAAACAATAAACACAAAACAAGTGCAAAAATCAAGAGGTTGATGTTTTTATAGAAAATGAGCAACTTAAAGCTTGAAAACAAGAATTATCACTGATTTAGACGAGTTTCATGCTCCTAACTAAGCCCTTAGAGCTTAGTTTGCTTGGTTTAGATGTGTTGAGTGCAAGAGCTTCCCTCTCCCTTCTCAAGAAATTACCCTTTTAAGCTTGAATCTCTATCTCTTTCTCCCCTCTTCTATCCTTCCTTCTTACTTTTTTCCTTCCTTTTTCTCAAGAACTTTTTTTCTCACTTTCCTTTCTTTTCCTTTTCTCTGAAAAATGGCCAACCTCCCCTTTCTTACCAGCCAAAAACCCTTACTTAAGCCTTCCACCTTTTCTTCTCTAAAATTCCCCAAAATCAACTCCAAAAAAAAGATCATCATTTTCATTATTTTCCTCTTTTCCAGCTCATTTTTCTGCCCTAAAAGTCTTATTTTTATATCAAAATATCTCCACATTAGAGATAAATGGGTCCCTCCTTTGTTTAATGCAGCTATTAATGACATTTAATGCTGCAGAGGTCGGTTATAAAGAGGCGTCGCCTCACTGATGCTCAGGGTGAAGAGGCATCACCTCTTTATTGAGGCGATCACTTCTTCAGCCCAGGCCATGGGCCTGGCCACTGAACTAAAAGGCTAATGGGCTTGGTTCTGACTCGACGTTTTGGGTTTTGACTTGGTATTTTAGGTCTGGTTTTAGGGTTTTGGACTTTCGAGTCCATACATGAGAAGGTTTCAAATTTTCTTACATTCAATAGTGGACTATCTCATCACCAAGCTTTCATTGCAGGTTGGTCAAATTGAGGGTGTCCACGGTACCATAAAAATTTGAAAAAATGTTTAGCAAAAAAATTAAGAAAATAAAGAAGACAGTAGAAAAAATTTTAGAAAAAATTGTTAAATAAAAAATACTAAGAAAAAAATAGATGAAGATAGTACAAAGAAATATTAAAAAAAGAACAAATAAAATGTTAAGAAAAAAAAGTATAAAGTAAAAAGAAAAATGTTGAAAAAAAAATTAAAAAAATAACCTTAAAAATAAAGATAGTAAAGAGAGTGGTTTATATTTAAAAAAAATTTAAAAAATTAATTTTAAAAGTTTTTTTTTTGGGTTAGTCGCATTTTTTAAAGTTATTTAGTTTTTGATACATTTATGGCATATCAAGGCCCGGTCCAAATGTGAAAAATTTCTCTGGATTAATTGACTATCACTTTATTAAAACCAATGCTTAACAATTCCAAAGCAAAACCTATATATACACAAATCACACTCAGTAGCAGGTTAGGTGCGCTCATTTTCACACGTTAATCATGACCATCTCTAGCCGTAGCATTCTCATTCTTCTTCTTCTGTTGAGCGGACAAATTTTCTGGTTCGCCGAGGGCGGGAAGCGAAGGATCCACATCACCGACGATCTGGACGATGTCATCGACGATGAGGAGGACGAGGCATGGAAGCAATGGGGCAAAATATCAGCTCCTTCTTCCCATGACTTTGATCCACCGCCTTCTGATTTATCCAACATGGACATGACCCAGATCCAGGAATTGATGATGAAGCAGCAGCATTTTGGGCCAGTTTTTGGTTTTGTTAAGCTTCGTTTGGGTGTCCGCCGGACTCCGGTATATTTGAAATTTCAATCATTTGAAATTACTACGGAATCCTTTGCTAGGGTTTGGTTTGAAATTGGGCATCTAGTCACATTTTGAAATTAAAAGAAATTTAGTTAAGCTGAGAGGTTCTGATTTCTTTAAATAGTATCATCAGTGACTCTATTGGTTTCTGAATGACGATTTGCTTTTAGAGCATGAAAATTTGTAAGAATTTGTAAAGAGTTTTATGCCTGTATTTTCAGGATATGGTGACGGAGATTGCTATGAAATGGACAAAAATTCTAAGAACTGGAGCAGTTGAAGTGAAGTTCAACGGTGTTGATACTAGCACAATCATGTTCACCATGGAAAAAGGTCGACAGGCAACGGAGGTGAGTTCAGTATCTTTAACGACTCTAAAACTAGACTATTTAAATCACTGATCCCAATTTCATGAAAGCCAGTGAAAGTGTACCTATTCCAACAGCAATTTTTCAAATCTTTTATTTTTATCCGCAACACTCTTAGTTCCACCGGATTTCTTTTTGTGCTGGCACCTCATCTTTGTTTGATCTTCTCTTATCCAGTTGAAGGAGTTCATCTTAAATGATCCAGATGCTTATGAGATCAAGATCGGGGATCAAGTCTTCCGTAGGCCTGGAGACCCTCCTTTGGAGGAAGTTATTGAGCAGCTTCAGAGTAAGGCCAAGGCAGATGGTGCTACTCCTTCAGAGGATGATGAGCATCTGAACGACGAATTATAGATTGCTGGGGACTTTCTTGCATTCAAGTAGTTGGTAATCAAAACATTAGGTCCTTGTAAACTTAACTTCCTAGCCTTCGATTGTAGCCCATAACACTTAGCACTCCACTCCGTCCCGTTTAACATGTAGCCTGCAATCTTATTGACCTCTTATTTGATACTGTTATTAGAAGACACGAGACATGATCCCAAATGCAAACATGGTTCTGCTTGTCATCAATACTTCACCAAGCTAATAGTCATACAAAAGCATTATGGTTACATACTCTTTCTAGTTTCTGCCATCGGATATCCAGCAGATGTGTGAGCAGAATCATACAGGATCATGTGCTCCCTCAGCAAACAGTTGTGTTATGTATGAATCATGTCAACTTAACTGAGATTCTCAACTACTTTGGGAACATACAGTTATTTTCTGTCTTATTTTCCACGTTGAATTAACAATGTTGTTCATACAGCACTAGTTTAGTTATTTAATGCTTATTCACTCGGTACTACAAAATCACTAAGCTACACCCCAAAATGAAGCTTATCCAGATCAAAGTGAAATGCATTTTATTTAAGGATAGATTTTTGGGTTTAATCTCTATTACCCAAACTCCAGCAAGTGTGGACATTAAAAATAGTGTCATTTGCACTACTAGTTGAATTGGTTAATCTGACATATAAAGTGAATCAATAACTATTTCAGCTTTTTACTAAAGTCAGAGAGTTGGAGAAGGTGAATCCTTGGAATCCTAGCTGCTTCTTCTCTCTCTTTAAGAGTGTTGTAGCCCCAATCCCCTGTTCCAACATATGAAGCTTAGCAAACAAATTGAATATATACATCGCGCATGCATTCCATCAAAACTAAATAAGAAAAAGGCAAAAGAACAGACATAATGCACAATCTCTAGGAGAAAAAGGCAAAAGAACAGACATAATGCATGATCTCAAGGAGAGGATATAACACCTAGGTACAAGTTCCATCCATCCAATTCAGGTTCTTTAATGACATTCTTTAGGGTTGCAAGTCGATCTTCCACAAAACTGAATATCAGCAGAACCAGTCTCAGTTTAATTTGACTAAAGGAAAAAGAAAAAGTGAATGAGAAGCCAAAAAATTCACAAAGATCCATCAAGGCATCTTACTGCAAGGTCAGTCCCTGGTGTTCTGGTTTTTGTTGAAGTTGCTTTAGCACTTTCACCTTGGGACTGAAAATAGTAATCAAAGTAAGAGCAGAAAAGAATAAAACAGAACTTTGCACTAGTAAAAGAAAACTAACGAGAAAGGAACAACAAAATCTCAGAAAAACGCTTTAGGTTTCTCAATGCCAGTTAAGCAGTATATACTAACCCAGTTCCCAAACCAAAAATTCTTTCTGGTGGAATTGTTACTCCGGCAAGCTCCCGTAACAAAGCATCAGCAAACCGACTCTGAAGCAAACAAAAATAAACAAAGACGAATAGGTTGAATGTCGGAGACTTTAAAGAGGATGTGAAGTACAAAATGTTTTCAGCACCTTCAAACAGAATTCTTCCCTTCAAAAACCTTCTACTTAGAAAATTCAAACGGATTTCAACTTCTACTGGGGAGAAAACACAACAGATTTAATAGGCTGTACCTGTTTTGTGGTGACAATGTATATGGTTGAGCTGGCGAACTTCAAAGCATCAGGAACACCTGGGTATAATCTGCAGAAAAAGCACAAAGAACCATCCAGTCAGATGTTTGCATGCTAATTATCAGGTCCACAGGTTGATTCAGTAAATAAATATAATGTCATGCAACTTTCTTTAAAGATGATGCCAATTTTAAGAACACATTGAGCTTTAAATACATCAACAATTGATTTTTAATTTAAAATGTTCTCCAGGTGGGGGAAAGTCAGTAACACACTTATAGTCCGTATTTAATAGAGCATAAAAATCATGTTTATTTTCTATAAAGACTTCACTCATGAGGAATATCCCTGAAACATTTGGTTAAGTGTAATATCTAAATTATGCAGAGTTCCAAGCAGTTGCAAGGCAATTAACAGTGAATTAATAGCTTTCTGATCCATAACTTTCAGCTATATATGTTCCATTTATAGAAAAATATTAAGTAAATATGTAGTTTAACATCTCAAGACTTAGAATGAAATACCTGTTGGCTCCAATCCATGTTGTCAAGTCTTTATCCATCCATTCATCCCTTACCTTTCCAAAAAGATCTATTAAAGCATCTCTATCCTCACCCCATTCTTGCATAATAACAGGTTTTAACTTTGACCAATTTTCCAGTATCCCATCTACTGTTAGTCCTTCAGCAACCTTGTAAATTAAAAAAAAATATATAATTAGCGCTAGGATAAAAGTGTAGAAAATAATCTCAATTTTCCACATTCAACGGATAATTTAAAGCAAGAGCCACGAACAATATCAATATACACACCGACAACTGCCTGATGGAAGGTATTCCCATCTCCAGAAGCAACCGCACAAGTAACAAATTTTCATATCCAGTTTCCACCACAGGCCGAACCTGCCACAGCATAAGCCTATGAATTACCATCAATCACCACAAGTTTATATAAACTAAAAAATATATAAAAAAAAAAAATCCCAATCAATCATCAAATATCACGATAATAAATAGATTAAAAATTAAGCATATATCTTACAATGAACATCTGATCAACAATCCACTTCTCCATAGCAGAGTCCACACCGTCGAACAGACCAGGCCATCTTACTTTAGCAGCCTATTATTCAAATTAATGCATCGGAGTCAAAGGAGTTCAAGCATTCACAATCCAATCGTAATTTTTTTTAAAACCTGAGAAGAGAAGAAAATAAAGACCTTGACAGCAGAAAGGGAGCTTTCACCACAACTATCGCAGAGAACTCCGTCGAAGTCCAAGGCGTAAAGATCCCCCATTTTTCTCTGCTTGCTCGCCCCTTTTCTCTTTCTTCCTGCAGCTTAATGGATAATATTCTTGTTATTACCCGCCACTCTTCCCATTTTATAACGACACCGTTTTTAAATTTTTAAAATATATAATAAAATTTAATTCATATTCAATAACACTTAAAGAGGAAAATTGTATATTAAGTTAATAAAAAAAAGTCAGATTTCTTTTAAACAAATGAGAGGATATTTTACCGTTATTTTTTTAATTATTTTATTTTAATAATTATAAAATGAGAGTA
Organism: Mallotus repandus; assembly: GCA_949671775.1. Taxonomy (NCBI): domain Eukaryota; kingdom Viridiplantae; phylum Streptophyta; class Magnoliopsida; order Malpighiales; family Euphorbiaceae; genus Mallotus; species Mallotus repandus. The sequence continues at coordinate 19,010 of CATIWM010093837.1, read as the reverse complement.
TTTTTTATCATTTAATGGTGATTATAAATAAAATAAAATTTATTTATAAAAAATAAAATAATTATGAAAAACACATCAAATGAATATAAATTTTTTTTCATAAAAAAAATTGAATGTAAAATTTTGACTTAGGATGTGTAAAAAAAAACTTGGAAAACCTTTTTTTGGAGGAGGATGTGTCAACCTGGAAAATAGATAATTCTCTCTTTAAAATCAAATACGACACCTTCCTCTTTCTGTCGTTCACCTAACTGCAAGTCTTTTCGCACGCAACGCAAGAGGCAGTAGTCGCACTAAAATGATAGTTACTGTTTCAGCAATATATATTTCTATTTCAAACTTATAAAACCGGTAACCACGATTTCCACCACCTATCGAGACGGAAGGAATGTAACCAGATAACTGCACTGTTATCCCAGAACATGATGCGTTTTACCCGCTGTAGCCGGTCAGACCTCAATCCTCTCGATAAACGAACGATGCAACCGGTTCTGCAGGTTCTTAAGAAATCCCAATATAAAAATTATTAAAAAAACCTGTTCTGTACGCTTCTCTAGGTACTTTATTTTTATTTTGCTGTAATAATTTCAATCTCATCGTCATCATCTCTGACTCCGATATCTGTTCCTCACCGCAGATCTCTGTCGATTTTGATTCTGTGAGTATTAGTATGGCTTGCATAACCTGCTGAAAAATCTTGTTTTCCTTTTTTTTTTTTGGTTCATAAAGATCTCAGTTATTGGTTTGTTGTGATTATGGTTTGACGGCCGATGAGTATTTTTTGGTTTGATTATTAGTTTTTTGTCTTTTTTATTGTTAATTTATGATTAATAAGCTGTCTGGATTCTCATAGCGTTCTGTTTTGATTGATTGATCGATTAATTTATAGTTTATCACTTACATGCCGGTTTCCTGTACTTGATGGTTAAATTAAATTCAGGTTTTATGTTTAGTAGAATTGGTGTGTGATGTGGTGTAAAACAATATCATTCAATTTGAACGGAAGAAGGTTATGGGATCATGTTTTGACACGATCATCTGTTTTTACTTGAAATTCATTTGTGAAATGATGACTAATTGATGTGAATTTTCAGTTTTAATAAGGTGATAAATTGTCTTTTTTTCAAAATTAATCGAAACGATTAGAAATTTGAAGTAAAAGGATAAGTTTAATTTTTGGTGTATATCTGTATGTGTGTGCTGTGTTTATAGTTTTGCAAATATTTATGGACTGAGAGATGCCATATTTGATGCATTTTTGTGATGTAAAATTTTGTGTCTTGCGAACCAATTTTTGATATGGCTTAACGTTATTCTCACTTAATTTTGATGATATGTACACTGATACAAAACATTTATCATTTTCTCTTATATGTTGAGCCTGAATGTGAATTCAGGAAAGATACAAGACCTCTATGATGGCAGATAAAGAGGAAGGAGCGGAGGAGAATACGTCTCGTGGAAATGAATGGGAAGTTGTCTCACTTACAGCATCAACATATGCTGCTGCTCCTGGTCCAAAAGAAGTTGAACTGAAGGATGAAAACAAGGATGATGCATATGGAGAAGGTGAAGCTGAATCTTCTCGTGCTCTATTCAGGTCCAGTCACTTTGTCTTTCCACCAAGTCAGCATGAGAATTTACCCTTGGAGCCTGATAACACTGAGGCTGTTAGTGAACAAATTGGGAAGAATATTCTCTCTGAACCTGGTACTGAAATAGGTGATAAATCTGGCGGAAAGGATGAAAAAAACTGGCCACTTAAGGGGTTGGATGAAACTGAAGAGATTCCTGGGTTACAGTTTCTTGGTGGAAAGCCTATCTCTGGGTCGGAATTTGAAGAAAGCACGACTTTGCAAGAGTTAGGTCTAAATGAAAAGGAGCAGAGTATGTACAGTACAGATTCATTTAGTTCGTTTCATGGTGAAACTGGACTTGGTGGATCGGACACATATGGGGAGAACCCTGATGTAAATGAACAACCGGAACAAGGATCAGACCTATCTTCGGACATTTCTCACTCCCCGAAGGCTGCTAAATGTGAAGGATCAGATCTTCCATGTGAAGCTTGGTGGAAGAGAAGGGCAGCTTCCTTTTATAGTCATGCAAAAGAGACAAATGCGTTTTGGTCAATTTTTGTTGCAGCAGCTGTTATGGGCCTTGTAATTATTGGGCAGCGCTGGCAACAGGAAAGGTGGCGAGCTTTGCAACTCAAGTGGCAGACCAACATTAATGAGGTCATTTCCCCCTCATTTTTTTTCCAAGTTCATTATATAAATGTGCTTTCTATTTGTATTATATTGTGCTATCTGGTTATAGAAGCTCATATCTATTATGTGACTAAAATTTTATTTCAAATATTTGTTTTACTTAGACATTCAAGATTTTTTTTTATGCATTTGTTGGGAAATGGTAAAAGATTTTTATGTAGGCTAATGAAATTGATTTTGTTAGATGGTGAGAAGGGGAGATGGAGATGTGATGCAATATTCAATTCATATACTAAAAAGCACTTGTATTGATTAATTCATATAATCTTTGACGTGTTCTTTCTCTTACAATTTGTGAGAACATGAGTTACCAGTTGAATTGAGCTTGATTTCCACTTTGGTGGTGCCTTATACTCTCAATTATGTCCACGGTGAAGTCCGAGAAAGATGCAATGGCAGAAAAAAGAAAATAGTAGTTTGCATATGAAAATTATGACTCAGGATAAGCTCATCTTCTACCTTAGGGATCTCTTTGATTTCATTGGTTATATTCTCCTGGAATCATAGTCAATTTGGATAGGAAAGCGATCTAAAGGATGTTTGTGGCCATTGTGTACATGTTCAAAGTACTGTATCAGCCTAAGACTAGTGGAGAATTCACATTTGTGTTGGCTTTGATATGTTTATCCAAAGTAATTTGCTCAATTTTTAGGAACTTGTTCCATTCAAGAGCGTAGGATTTTTGCTGAGCTTTTTCATTCAGAATCGTAGGTCTTTTCATAGGCTTGATAGCGAGAGAAAGGACATGGTGACACATAGTTTGCTGGTGTCTTTTTTCTTGCGTACTACTACAGTCTTAACGCTATGGCATTGGCTTTTGCACCATATTTTACTACTGACACTAACTTTAGTATGTTGCTTTTACAGAAAACTGGCAGGATGCTGGGTCCTATATCAAGACTTAAGGACGTGATTGTGGGGGGCCATCGACGTGGATCATTTATCAGGGGAACTTCATCGAGTGAGAATTAAGATGAAGTTCCTCGAGTGAGAGTGTCAGGGTGGTTGTTATTGTATTTTGTTCTGGTTGACCTATATTTTTCTGATGACAAAGCTCCGTAAGTGCAGTGTTAAATTTGTGGTGGTTGTGTTATGTAATTATGGTGGCATATTGGTGTTTGGTTTAGTCTGGCAACTTATATTTCTTTGTAGATTGGTTGGTCATAACCAAAGCATTGAAATGTGCAATTTATGGTTTTCATGGTTTTACAAGAAGTTCTGAAGAAAGAAAACAGCATCGAGTAGTGGGTGCTTTCAGCCTAATATAGAAGACATTCGAGTGTCAGGGCTGGTAACGAAAAATTTATCATATGCATAGGGTGGTCACTGTCACAAGGGTAATTTTTAAGTTCCATTATGCGGCAATCAAGTCTTGCACTCTACTCAGCCTATCAACGCTCAAAAGCTATGTTCAACAAAGGAGGTTTAAACAAGCAAATATTTAATGGAGTAAAAGGCAACAGGAGGCAACCAGATATAGGCATTAAGTCTGCAATATTATTATTCACAAACGTAAAGATTACAGCCTAAATGACTCCTTAAAACACCCACACTTGGTGTTTTTTTCGTACAAGTACTAACCAGCCTTCAAGGCCGCTACATGAGCAGTTATGTGGAAGTTACATGGCAGTTTTCTACTCAAATCTTAACTTAATGTGCAGTTGACACTCCTAACTGCATAGGGCCTAATTTCAAGATTATTGTGCCAGCAAAGCATGCCCTCAACTGCCGCAATCTAAGTCAGCCATACATCCCACATTTTCAGCCTCAAACATTGGTAACAGTCGATAATCGCCTTGTACATGTGTGTGCATGTCAGCCTTCCTTTGCATGCACCACAGCCACCCACGTGTGCCATGCCACCTGCCAATACTAGTCACTTGCCTGAACCATGCCCAAGCAGCACCAAGCCACCTAGGCCTTTGACAGTCCACCGCTCACCTGCAAGTCTGTCTTGACCTTGCTCCAAGGATCAGTGTGCCACACCCTTGGACAAGTCTCACCACGAAATTTTAGCTACCAAGCCTACCTCCCTTAGACCTGTGTTAGGCAGCCTAGTTCGCTGTCCAAGTTTCTCCACCGCCGCTTTAACATGCCTGCCTCTGCATGCCATCCTTTGCTTAGCTTGCTAGGAGCAGCGCCTATCCTCGCAAGTAGCCCCCATGTCATGGATTTAGGGGGTCTAACAGTTACCTTCTATAGTTGTAGATGGTTTAAATAGAGTTCTGCACTACTACTTCGACCGGGGATTTTGCTTATCATGCGATTATCAAATTTGCAGCGCGGCACTTGCTCTGTGGAACAGATATTCTTTTGGCTATAAAAGCAAAAATTTCAGATAATCAAGTGCATTTGCTATATATAACAATAAATGGTCACATTAAAGGGAAATTAAAAATAATTCTTGATAATCTATAATTTACATATATGCCGAGTTCTAAAACTATTAAGCGAATTCTCATATTTTAGTGTTCATTTCAAATGTTTTACATGTAAATTATTTAATTTATTATTTTTTTTAAATTTATAAAAAAAATTATTTTAAAATACACATTTTATATTTTATGTAAAATACAAATTATATCTCTTAATTAGAACTCTTTTTTATTCAACTAAATTTTTTTTCTTTTTATTTAATATAAAAAGTAAGAAAATCTTTAACTTTTAGGTTATTTTTATTTTTTATTATTTTATTTATTTAATTATTATTATGCATATTAAAAACACATATGTATTTTAATAAAAATAATCAAATAAAAATATTATGATAACTTTTAAAGTCTCACTTTTATATTTAATTTTTTATATTTGTTTAATTTATAAAAATTATTTAATTAATTATTTTAAAGTAGTTATAGAATATATATTATTTACGTGCAGATTTAGGACAAGTTTTAATAATTTTTGGTGTGTGGTGAAGTTCAAAAAAAAAAAAAGTTGGGTTAATATTGTCATTTGTCACAAAAGAAATGTGTATATATATATATATATATATTTTTTAGAAAAAAAAAACGAAGAGTAGGTTTTGTTTAAAAGAAAAGAAAAGAGTCGGTTAATATTGTAATTTGGCAGTGCACTTTCCCTCGCGGGATGGCAGCTCTCTCTGGCGGGAAAATTTTTGTTACATTTTCCTATTCATAAGTTTCTCTTCCAGTACTACTACCTATGTTATCTACCCAATGTCTAGGGTTTTGATCCCACATCTTCCCCAAGCAAGCGCCGTAATTTGTTCCCCGGCAATTCCTCCGGTAATTTTCCATCTCTTCTTTCTTCTTATTCTCGTTAGTAACTTGAATCCTTATTGCTTTCATTTTTTTTACTGATACAATGGATATGATTTGCAATCCTTGTAAAGTATAATTGGTGATTCTTACTATTACTGTTATTGTTTTTCAAAAATGATTTGGTAGTTTGCTAAAATTGAAGATTATAATGGCCCAGAAAATATGAATCGAGCTCACTGCTGAAGAAAATGGGTAAAGAAGATAACAATAGTCCACAGATTACAAGAAGAGCAACTCGATCTTCTTGTTCAGCTCCTGCTACTGCAACACCCAATGAAATTGAAAAAACTAAATTAAGTGAATCCTACACTCCCACTCTCAATGATCTCGTTTTCGGAGCGGATCACCGCCTTAGCTTCGATGATCTTCTCTCTGGTTTTCCCGCTAGAAAGGTTCAAATTTCTGAATTATTGCGTCTTTTGGGTCCCTTGAATTCCCCTATGCTTCCTTTGTTTATTTATGGAGGTTCTTCTACTGGAAAAACCAGTGTTATTCTTCAGATTTTTAGGCATCTTAATCGCCCTTTTGTTTATGTAAGTTACAGGACTTGTTATAATCCTCGTATTTTGTTTGAATCAATTTTAAATCAGTTATTGTTTCATAGAAAGAATGCACTCAATGGTTATTCAAGTTCGAAACGCTGTGAAAGGCCATCTGATTTTGTCAATTTACTTCGTGATGCTTTGGTTTGTGTCATTGATGAGCTCAAGCGAAATTCAGGAAAACTGCCCAATGGAAATATGCTCTACTTGATATTTGACAATTTGGAGCTTGTTCAAAATTGGGATAAGAGTTCGACTCTGTTACCTTTCTTGTTTAATCTTTATGATATTCTGAAGATGCCTGAATTGGGGATTATATATGTTGCCAATACTTCGCCTGATACTTTTTATTCTAATTTGGGTTATATAGAACCTATCCCTGTCTATTTTCCTGAATACACTGAAGACGATCTTCGCCAAATTTTCTTGAGGAACCAACCAAATAGAAAGCTCTACTCCTCCTTTCTTGAGTAAGAACATAATTTCTTCCTAATTGTGCTTCACCTTTTGATATTTGCTGTGTGTTTTCTGATAAATCATTGCTCTTTTGCGTTTTGTCAACAGTGTTGTACTCAAGCCATTTTGCAGAATCACCAGACGAGTGGATGAGTTATCTACTGCTTTTACATCATTATTCAGAAAATATTGTGAACCATTAAGTGATTTGGGAAATGTACCTAATGAAGAAATGAAGAGAAGGCTGTTCAGTCATTTTCAGCCACACATTGCACCTTCTTTGAATGAGATATTCTTGGTTCCTTCTCGGCCTTCTCTTGAAATTGAGTCCAATAAGGAGAATAAGCGGAAAGGCAGCATAAGAAAGCCAGAAGGTTGCGTAGATTTTGAAGAGGTAGATTTCCATATGTCTGCCTCTGCAAAGTATCTTCTTATTTCAGCATTTATTGCTTCAAGAAACCCAGCTACTCTTGATGCATCCCTCTTTGATTCAACAGGGGTTTCCGATAGTCGCAAGCGTAAGAGAAAGTAAGTGCATCGACAATTTGCTAGACTGCTTAGTGCATAATTTAAACCTTTTTTCTAAATGCTGTTGGAGTAATGTCCTACCAGAATTTGGTAACTGAAGTTTGAAGGAAAACTTATTTTTGCTATCATTGGTGACGAATCAGCATTCATTTTTATCAATTTCATAATCCTCAGTGTTGGGATAAAAAATTCCCTCAAAATTAAAAAGCTGAACCTGGACTTTTGTACTTCCTGTAGAATAAAAAGTGCAACCACTGGCCTGTTTCTTATATATGTCATTTAAACCCAGTGAAGAAGAAATGTGCTTAGTCTATTGCGTTCTAGGTAACAAATTCATGGTAAAGAAACATGCTTGGTTAGGTAAGCAACACCATTAGTTATTAAAGCCTGCTTTATGCTTTTGAATTTGTTGAATTTTTAATTCAATGCTAACTGTTTGTTACCATTTACGAAGGTATGCAAATGGCTTTCTACTTTTAATGGTAAAAGTTAATCCCAATAAGAGCATTTATTTGTTAATTGCACCCTAAAAATATTTAGCACTTTTACTCTGGCAAAAGTTCTGTTACCCTAACAGTCGTTTTATTTTCTGGTCAAATTTTTTTCTCAGGCCTACTGAAAAATCAATGCAGCAGAAGGAAGCTACAGAACAGGAATTACTCATGAAAGGTCCGGGAACTTTTCCGTTGGAGAGGCTATTAGCTATATTTCAATGTATATCATCTGCAGCAGATGATTCGCTGGATGAAGAAGAACATGGAAATGATGTATTAAGAGTTCAGAGTGGGGATAATGGACTGATGTCTGATGTTCTAATGCAACTGGCAAGCCTTTGTAATGCTAACTTTATCATTAAAGGAGGAAGCTGCCCTTTGGAGGGCTCAACTCGGTATAGGTCAACAGTTTCTGAAGATTTGGCTTTGAAGGTATAACTTGTTTATTTTTCCTAATTTCTGCGGAATTTATTATTCCAGGTGTGATATCATTCAATTGTTTTTCTTCCTCCGTTTCTGTATAGGTTGTAAATGGCGAGGAGCTTCATGTTCTTTTTATGTAATTGTATTCAACAATCACTATTTACATTCTATTTGATATGGATTGCAGGTAGCAAGGAGTCTGAGGTTTCCTCTGCCAAATTACTTGTACAGAAGATAATGTCTGATGTGCTCATCGAGAATCTCTCAAACGATCTGCTGTGCAGAAGTTTGAGTGGTCAGGTATTCGTTGAGTATTTGTCAGAGATCTATTATACGGAAATTTAAGAGGTAACATAGTGTTGTACCTACAATCTTTCAATCAGCCTCTTTTTTTTTAAGTAACTTGTGTATTAATTCAGTTCATCAAACATGGAATTATTATTATTATGTAAGCAAATCGATTAACTGTTGCAGCAAATGAAATCAACTTAATCATCTATTGAAAGAGAGATGACTTGCTGCTCAATCTTCACTTCATTGTTATCTTATTTATGTTCCTTAATACGTCAATAATTAAGTCTAAATTCTAGAGAAGTGAAAAAGAAAATGTTTACTAACATCTAGGGAATTTCAACTTCTTCGCCATCTGTAAACTATCGTCCAAAGATATGCAATTTACTGACCTTACCAAGTATTCTAGAGAAGTTTGTAAGGTTACACATTCAAGCAACTGAATTAATTGGAAAATAAAACAAACACAAATGCGAGATAAGTGCCGGTTCTATATTTGGTCACCTAATTAAGGCATGAATTACATCATATATTCGGAGCTGACAGCAACATCTCAAAATTCTTGAAGATACACCAACTGAATCAATACGTAACCACCAAAACTAGAAAAGCCTTGTTGATTTTGGTAATTTGGGTAGTGAAGGACTAGGACTAGCCCTCAATCTTTTCTAATTCTAACTAACCAATTTTTTTATATGTTTGACTCTATCTTCCATACAGTGTCCTAAATATCAACCTTCCACCTAAGTTTACCAGTAGCTATCCAATCCCATCTTCTGCACATTTATCAGAAAGAAGAAGAAGGAGAGTTGACGTACTTTTTTTTTCAATTGTTTTTTCCAAAAAAAATAAAAATAAAAACAAGAACTAGACAAAGACAATACACAGTTATTGCGTTTAGGGTGATGAGAGTTAGTGATTTTATATAGTCCCAAACCTCAAGTTTTCTGTTTTGGGATTGTAGAGGCGGTGGAAACATGGTTCTGAAAATCTGTGCATTGCTTTGAAGAGACAAGAAAAAAATTTGTCAACGCGGATCATCCAATTCCAATTAATGTCTCGTATTAATTGGAACCCAAGTCAACTTCATCATCCTCACACACACAAACCTATATTTGGTTGACTTTCATATCTTTTTTCTTTTTCCATAATATTTGGTTACATATTTCTATACAAATTGAATGTAAATGAAAACCCATCCTTTATAATCAGATGATTACATACTCTTTCATTGCATTATATATGCTTTGAAATATATATATAACAGTAAAAGTTCAAGTTAGTACCGATAACATTTTTTTTATATTAAAATACCATCTATTGAATGAATATTTATATTTTTAAATATATTGATAAAAAATTATTTAATATTTATTTTTTAAAAAAATATTATGAAATATATAATTTAAAATTATACCATCATTATTCATTTATATAATAAATAAATAATTAGGAAATGAACTCCTCCAATCCAATGCATTAAAAGTGACCAAATTATTTAAAGCATTAATTGAATTTTCTCAGAAAATCTAAATTTTTAATTTCAAGGACATAAATTTCTGAAATTTTAATACTCTCAACATGCGATAAATTAAAATTCAACCAGAAATTAATGGACCAAAGTCGGACAAGAAGAGATTAAATTTTGATTAATGTCGATGAAGAAGGTAGCTTGATGGACCTTGGAAGTAAATCACCTACCCCATTTATTTTCTTTTAACATTCGTAGCTCTGCAATTGGTGTATCAACAGATGATTGGTCAACCCTCCTTTAAAAAGTTTATTTTATTATTATTATTATTATTATTTATCTTGATCACCTTAGCCTCTTCTACGCGTATAAAATTTAGCAAAGTCCCAATTTCGATGTTCCTCAAGTGACCAAGATATATATGTAAAACACAGGTCCAATTAACCAATTTGAATGAACCGCATGCATCTATTAAAAGAGCCTAAGTAATTGACAAATTTGTAAATCTGCATCTTCATTCCAGCTTTGTTTAATTACATGGGACAAAAATGAATTAAAACAATGATGTTGACGCAATTAATAAACGTAACTTAGTCGATGAAAGATTTTGATTTTAATATTAATATTATCAAATAAAAAATAGAAATAATAAGCAACAATTTTAAAAATAATTAGTTGAAACTATATTTATTTAAATTACATTTTAAATTTAAATAAATTAACGAAAAATAATTACTGTATTTATAATACTATTGCTGTGTTTATAATAGTCTTTCAATCAAATCAAATTTATTACCATTCAATATGTTTTGAATAATAATTTTTTGATAAAAAAATAGAAATAATATATATAAAATAGTTATTATTTTCACATGGCTTTCGTCCCTATAACTACCATAATTATTGCAGATGAACCTCTTGCTACCTCCAAATAGCGTACAGTTTTTTAAAATTACTCTATATTTTTTCTTTAGAGGAAAAAAAGAAACGCTGGGGCAAAAAAGATTGGAGTTTCCAATGTACAGACTGCTGCTGGTAAAGGGTTTTTCAGGTGTTGAGCAAGAATGTAAGAATTGACTTCTATCATGCATAGTATAATCCAAAACCGGCAACCACAACCAGGTATCAGAAAATACCACAGGCACTACTTGGCTGGCTGTGTGGGTACGACTTTTTATTATTATTATTACAGCAATAATTAATAATAAAAAGATAATAACGAACAACCAATAAAATTAGCCACTAAAAATTATTTTTAATTAATGTACAGTCATAATTAATTAGTTGTTTAAAAATCTTTATTATTCTTCTTAGTTAGAATTTAAAATACATCTTGGATATAAAAGAAACCATGATAGAGAAGGTCAAAACTGTGTGGTGATCATAGAGAAGATAATTTTTATTTTTTACATTTTTAGTGGAGTGAAGAAAAAGAGATAAAAAGATAATAGAGAGTGAAAGAAGAAAAGAGTGAATGAATTCCATAAGCAAAGGGCAAAAGTGTTATAAATTGTTGGAGGGTCGCTCACCGAACCCTAACCAAAACACCCACATGACAAACCCATTTTCATTTAAGACTACTATTACTGCTACTACTACTCCTTATAAACTGATGATCCATGGAGAAAGTTATTAATTACTGTATTTTTTTTTTTTGAAAAAAAAAGAAGTGTGCTGTTTATGTTCGTGATCACACAAACTAAACCCAGCAATGATCCATTGTTAAGGTCCTGAAAAGACTGTATCACATTGCATGATCCATTATTTAATTTAAAGCTAGCTGCTATTACTACTGCTTTGCGTACCCCTTCTTTGGAGTCTCTCTGCTGTCCTAGTCTCTCAACCAATCTCATTAAATTCTCTTCATTCAATGCTTGAATTAAAGTCCCTCTTCCCTTGCCTGCAGAATTAGGTGTGTGCATGGAGAAAGAGGTTGGGGTGGTTTTTGCTAGTGTAGGTTCTTAAGCTGGAAAAATTCAAAAAAGAAAATTAAAAAAGCGAAGTGTGTTTTTACCTTCAAAGTCTTCAACGACCTCTCAGCTCATTAATGGTACTGCAACTGATTGTTAGGGGAGAGAAAGATAGACAAGAGCAATGGTGGTGCAATATTTTCAAGAAACAGTCTGTCCTTAATAATTGCTTTTCATTACATTTCACCTATAAATCTCCTTTATCATTACACTCCATTTTGTACAACATTACTATACTATTCTCTCCTCTCTTTCTCCTTCTTCTTCTTCACATTTCTCTTCCATTAATATTACACCCAACACCTTCTCCATTTCACTGCTTTCTTGTACAGTTCTGCTCATATAGGTTCTTTTTTTTTAAAAAAAAAAAAAAACCATCAAAAGCTCCATTTTTTCAAGAAAACAGGATCTGGGTTTTTGGTTTTGAGTCCATTTACATCGCATATCATCGTCATTTCCTTTAAAGGTACGTTTTAAAGAGTCTGGGCTTTTGCCTTTTTCTTCTTTTAAATCTTCAAATTCGTTACCATGGATATATCTACGGCGTTAATACTCTTTTCTGCCGTTACTGCTTACCTCCTCTGGTTCACCTTCATTTCACGGTCGTTGAAAGGGCCTCGTGTCTGGATCTTATTGGGCAGTCTTCCTGGCTTGATTGAGAATTGTGACCGTTTGCATGACTGGATCTGTGATAACCTCCGCGCGTGTGGTGGCACGTACCAGACTTGCATCTGTGCCATACCTTTTCTCGCTAAAAAGCAAGGTCTCGTGACTGTCACGTGTGATCCGAGAAATATAGAGCACATCTTGAAAACCCGCTTCTACAATTACCCTAAAGGTCCCACGTGGCAAGCTGTCTTCCATGATTTGCTAGGAGATGGGATCTTTAATTCTGATGGTGACACGTGGATGTTTCAACGTAAGACTGCCGCACTGGAATTCACCACCACCACACTTCGCCAAGCCATGGCTCGATGGGTTAGCCGAGCTATTAAGCTCAGATTCTGCCCTATTCTTCAAACGGCTCAACTCGAAGGTGAGCCTGTCGATCTACAAGACACACTGCTTCGGCTCACTTTTGATAATATATGTGGCTTGGCTTTTGGCAAGGATCCACAGACATGCGCGCCAGGGCTTCCAGACAACGACTTCGCCTCTGCTTTTGACCGAGCCACAGAAGCCTCTCTTCAAAGGTTTATTTTGCCTGAAGTATTATGGAAGTTCAAAAAATGGCTTCGGCTTGGCATGGAAGTGAACTTGAGCCGAAGCCTTACTCAGCTTGACGAGTACTTAACGGCCGTTATCGATGCACGTAAAAAGGAGTTACTTAACCAACAAAAAGACGGAAAATTGCATGATGATTTGCTGTCGAGGTTCATGAAGAAAAAAGAATCCTACTCGGACAGATTTCTGCAGCACGTGGCACTCAATTTCATCCTAGCTGGACGTGACACGTCATCAGTTGCATTGAGCTGGTTCTTTTGGTTGATCATTCAAAACCCATCAGTGGAAGAGAAAATCTTGAATGAATTATGCACCGTTCTGATTGAGACACGTGGAGAAGATGTGTCCACATGGCTTGATGAGCCGTTAGGGTTTGAGGAACTTGATCGCTTGATCTACTTAAAAGCAGCATTATCAGAGACCTTACGGCTCTACCCTTCTGTTCCTGAAGACTCAAAGCATGCGGTGGCCGACGACATGCTGCCGGACGGGACATTCGTGCCGGCAGGATCATCAGTAACTTATTCAATATACGCCACGGGGAGAATGAGGTCTTCTTGGGGTGATGATTGCTTGGAGTTTAAGCCAGAAAGATGGTTATCAGAAGATGGAAAGAATTTTATAAAGCATGATTCTTATAAATTTGTAGCATTCAATGCAGGTCCAAGAATATGTCTAGGGAAACACTTGGCGTATTTGCAAATGAAGTCAGTGGCGGCAGCACTGCTGCTCCGGCACCGGATAACGCTGCATCCAGGGCACAAGGTGGAGCAGAAGATGTCACTAACACTGTTCATGAAATATGGGCTGAAGGTGAATGTGCACAAGAGGGATTTGGAGGGAACTGTATCAAGAATAATAATGCCCAGAAATAGCAGTAATAATAATAACAAGATGCACGAGAATCATAACGGGGGATTAATCAGTGGCGCTACATCTAGTTAATGAGAGTGGTAAAGAGGTGGTAGTTGGTGCAGTTTAAGCCTTAAGGGCAGTGTTGGTGAGTGAGAATTTAAAGAGAAGGAAGTGATTCTATGTGAAGTTGCATGCGGAGGAGAGAAGGGTACGTATAAGGGAGGCCCATTGGGAACGTATTATATATGTTTCTCACAAAAAGAGTTTTGAAGAGTACACAAAAGAGTTGTTTGTGATAAAGAATAGAGCTATTTTCATCATACATGATACACAAGAGGGGAGAAGAGGGGAAGGGTATGAGAGTGAGTTTTTTAACTAACTCTTAATTGCTTTTATTTATATGATTTGAGGGCAATACACTTCCTTCAAGATTTTTTCTTAATTCTTTATTTATGTAATTGTTTATTTTTATTAATTTTGTGTTTCAATCTCAAAGTTTGTTTCATTTATCTTTCATATTTTTGTAAGTGTATTGAAGGATATGAAAATATATAATAATGCTCTCATAATTGATATAAACATAGTTCAACTTCTTGCTATCTGCTGTAATTGATGATATTAATTGGTTTCAAAAAGAAGAACACAGCATTAATATCGTTGATGTTAGATTTCTTTAATTATTTTGCTTTTATTGTCTTCTTTAAGTACTTAAAAATGGTCGATAATTGATTAAATCAATGCAGAATAGGCATGCGATTAATTACTATTCTTCTTTGGAAAATTATGTACTCTTTTTTTAAAGCAACAAAGATTACCGGATAAAATCTCTCAAAAAAAATGGATAGAAAAAGTCAGCGCCTAAGAAAAGACAAATGTGACTCTGATGTAGTAAAAGAGGGAAATTTAAGTGGTGGAGTGAAAAAGGAGGGAAAACACAGTATTAATAAAGCACCATTTTTCTATATAGCTTTGGTTATCGTTTGTTTGATGTTGCATGGCTTTGATTTTCATTTGTTTAACGATGCATGGTAAACTAATGAATTCACATTGATAATGGATGAGAAAATATAGTGTTGAAGTTGAAATATAACGCGGTGAAGTTTAAATATAACTTGGAGTATAACTTGTTGTGCCATTTTATTTTCAAAAGCAACAACACCATTTGTTCAATCATTGTCAAAACTCTGATATCTCTATCATTAGAATAAGAAAACTCCTGAGGATAATATTTCAATGAGAAAATGGCTATTTCAACAAATATTTAGTGATGGTTATGAATCGGAAGATGATTTAATACATAGAGATGATACAATAGAAATAGGTGAAGAATGTGATGTGGCGCACAATGAAGAAAGTTCAAATAATGATGCTTTTGACATCGATGATAGTCTAACTGATGATGCTTTCTACATACAATATGGTCCTTCTGATGATGGGCCTGACATCGACGAAGACGTTGCTGACATTGAAGAAAGTTCAAATAATGATGCTTTTGACATCGATGATAGTCCAACTGATGATGCTTTCGACATCCAAGATGGTCCTTTCGATTATGTGTCATACATTGAGGAAGATGTTGCTAACATTGAAGATATTCCAGCTGATGAGGTGGCCGAAATGCAAGATAGTTCGATGAATAACCTTAACGCCGAAATAGGTCTTGAACCAGGCACGTGTTTTGCAAGTTTGGATAAACTTTTTCAAGCATATCAAGACCATGCAAAGTTGAAAGGATTCTCAGTGGCAAAAAGAGGAGGACATAAAGGTCGTGATGGCAAGAGAAAGTTTCAAATAATAAGTTGCGACAAAGGTAGAAAATCATATGCGAAAAGGAAAATCAAAAGGACAAGCTGCCTTGCACGTTTAAATGTAATGAGGAGAGAAGGGGTTGGGTTGTTAGTTGAATTAAAAATGAACATAACCATGACCTTATTCCGTACATGAGTAGGTTAATGGCTGCTCATAGGAATTTGAGTCCTATTATGAAATGAAATCTTATAGCAAATGATATTGCAGGTATTAGGCCATGCAGTAGTGTTAGACTTATAACAGTACAATGTGGTGGCCCACAGAATTTAAGCTGCACTAGGCAGGACTGCAGGAATTTCATCCATGGTGCAAGGAAGAGGATGCTAGGTGAGGGAGATGTCGAGTCAATTCGACAGTTGTTTATCAGGATGTAAATGTCAAGAGAGGGAATTTTTCCATTCCATCGATGTTGATGACGAAGGCAGACTGAGAAACGTCCTGTGGATCCATCCTCATAGTAAAGCTGCATATGAAGAATTTTATGACATTATCACATTCAACACCACGTATCTTGTTAACCGTTATAAGATGCCATTTGCAACTATTGTCAGTGTCAACCACCATGGACAATCTATTTTATTAGGATGTGCTATAATTTCCCATGAAGAGGTTGAATCTTTCAAATGGCTTTTCACGACATGGCTAGATGGCATGGGCAACATACATCCAATAACCATAATTACCGATCAATGTAAGAGCATAAAACGTGCTGTAAGGGAAGTAATGTCCAACACTATTCACAGATTTTGCATGTGGCATATAATGTGCAAGGTTCCTGAAAAATTCAAGCACATTAGGGAATTTAGTAAAGCAAAATCTAAATTCAAAGCTCTTGTACACGACAGCCTGACGATTCCAATGTTTGAGGAAAACTAGAGTAAATTTTTAACAGACTACAGATTGGAGAGGAATGACTGGCTTGCTAAATTGTGGTCCGAAAGGAAAAGCTGGGTACCGGCTTACAAGAAGCACCTATTTTGGGCTGGAATGGTGTCAACTCAGAGGAGTGAAAGTATGCATGCATATTTTAATGGATATATTAATGCAATGAGTACACTAAAGCAATTCGAAGAGCAATATGAAATCGCTCTAAGCAAGAAAATTGAGAAAGAGTTCCAGGCTGATTATAACTGCAAGCAGAATAGTTTATTCTTCGTTTTATAATTTCCCTGGGAGAAGGTTTTCTAAGGGGGCTTTCACCCATGCAATATATACACAAGTGCAAGAACAAATAAAGAGAACTTGAATTGTCACGTTGAACCTCTAGAGGCGGTCCAATCACCAACACTTGAGAATGGCATTGAAAAGCTGAAAGTACGTGAACGACCAATAGTCAACGACCATTACCGAATAGAATTCCTTTACACTGTTGAGTACAGGGAACAAAGGAATTATTTTGAATGTGATTGCAAGAAGTTTGAATCAGCTGGTATTTTGTGTTGCCATATTTTTACTGCTTTGTCCAAAAAAAAAATATTCAAGTGATCAATGAGAGGTATGTGCCGAGGAGGTGGGGAAAGGACGATCACCATTGCCATTCCAAGATATTCTTTGTTGGAGGTTATCCAAACATGACAGAGGAGTACAAGAAATGCATGGAACTTCAAAAATTATTCAACCATTGTTCCGATTTAGCAATTGATGACATAAGAAAATGGAAGTTTTTAAAGGAAGGGTTGGAAGCAATTGTTACTAAATTGCAGAATTGGAATGCACCTACAAATAATGACTTTGAAGAGGGTGGTGATGTTAATGTCAATGAAGACATAGTTGGTGCACCACTTCTTGACCCTTGTGTCACAATCACACATGGAAGTCCACCTAGCAATCATCATAGACCATTTCCTGAAGGAAATGGCATTGAACAGAACAATGGTGGAGGTGGTGGCAGAGGAGGCAGAGGAGAAGGTGGTTGAGGGGGTGGTAGAGGAGGCGGTGGAAAAGGTGGTCATGGAGGCACTCGAGGAGGTGGTAGAGGAGTTGGTCGTGGAGGTAGAGGAGATGGTGGTGGAGGTGGGGGAGGTGCTCCTGGAGGAGGGCGAGGTGGTGGTCGTGGTGTTATGTCCCAACCAAATGCACCGGTTCAATGTAGTCAATATAATCGAACACCTCTAAATGCCAGAGGAGAAGGAAGGTCGAGTAATAATATTTATGCACAACAATTTGAGATGTATGAACAACTTCTTCAAAACCGTATGCATTAAGATTAAGATTATTAATAGGTTGTAGTGTTAATGTAGAAATATTTGTACAGAAACTATGGATCAGGCGGACTATGTATATGCATGACAGTTGCATTTTTATAACAAATATATATATATATATATATATATATATATATATGAAATAGGTACTTCATCCAGGTTGAATCAAAATATGCATTGTCATTTTTATATCATATTATTTTTATGAACTCAGACACATATGGGTTCAGTTTTGCAATACAACGTCCTAAAGTCATACAATTCAATTATGCCTCATAATAATCAAGTTCATCGTCTGTGTCATAACATTCTTCTCCTCCAACTTGGGAAATCATTTCCTCTTCATCTGAATTATTTAAATAGAGCAATTGAAATGCAGCATTTCCCTCCTCATGCGGCGATGGACTGTAGGAAATCTCCTCATTGAGATATAAATGTTTTTTGTGAACCTACAAATCTATGATTTCTTTTGTCCATATCCAAAAGTGGAGCAATAACCCTTCATGTATATTGTAGTGGTTGACAATGTCCTGCCACCTTTTATCCAAAAAAAATATGTTTATGGACGTATCAACGTCCTCCACCACTCTCATTGGCCATAGGTGGTAAGGGGCATGTTTGGTTATCCTTACTGTTACTTAACTTGCAATGGGTTCCATCATATTCCTCAAAGCGCTATTTGGGATCATCTGGATGGCAACATAATATGCCCATCAAAATCATATATCATAAAAGAATACAAGAATATAAAAATAATGTGTATATATAAAACATGATGATACTCACTATTGTATTAATCTCTCCCATTACTTCGTGCTTAAAAAAATAACATGTTTCTATAGTTTCTCCAATCTACGGACTTCCTGGCAGTGATTCAGCTATTGATGTATTTTGTAGTTCAACAAATCTCAGAATAGTATAAGTTATATAGTGGTGAAGTTGCACATCTTAAGTATTCCAAACGACTCGACTAGATGGTAGTCATTTTATCAAAATTTGATCCATAACAATTAATGTTTGTCTTGGAATAATTTACAAAGTACGATATTTTGACTATGACTATTGGAAATGGCCACAAAGAAATATCAGCTAAAACTCTATAATTGTCATTGAAATGAATTTAATAAAGAACTGGCATCCACAAACTTGCAGTGAAGTTAATGTAGTTTAACATTGTACATCAGGGAAT
>CATIWM010093826.1:0-23983 GCA_949671775.1 Mallotus repandus | reverse complement strand
TTTTTTTTTTTTTCAATTGGAACTCAATGTTGCAAAACTGGCTCAAAAAAAACCTCACCGTTAACTGGAGACTAAACACCATGTTCACCTGCCTTCATGGACAGTACACCCACTACTCAGCTGCTTGCATGTCATCCATGTGGGTCCCACTTCACCTCCTGAACCTACATCTGACCGTTACAAGCTTAGGAAGAAAAATGAATTCCCAAATTGAAATCAAAATCCCTAGAACTCTCTATCCTTTTTCTTCCAATTCTATCAACCTCACTCGATCCTGCTTTCCCTCTTTCTATCAATCACTGAGAAACAACAAATCCCTCAGCAATAGAAAAACAATCTTTGTGTTTTCTTGTCCAACAGACATAAGGTTACGAGCGATGTCATCTTCTTCTTCAACCGGAAGATGATATGGACAACAAGACACAGAGAAGTGTTATTGTGGAAATAATTGTGTTATGATGACATCAATGACAGATCGAAACCCTGGGAGGAGGCTTTATACATGCCCAAATTACAGAGTAAGTTGAAATAAAGGGTTTAAGAAATATAGTATGTTGAATATATAAATATTTGCATAACTGTTATGAATGAGAAATTTGTGAATTTTTTTTGGGTATTTGTAGGCTAATAGAGAAGGAATACGAAATAATTGATGTGATTATTTTGCTTGGTATAATGGAGAGATGTGTGCAAAAGCTAAACAAGTACTGAAGGAAAACATAATGTTGAAGAGCATATTAGAGGCAGTTTATAGAAGGGAAGTGTGGAATGAAATAGATGATTTGATAGAATAAGTGGGACAACTTAAAGCGATATTTGCTGAAGTAAGAGCAGAGATTGGTGAAGCTCGGAAGAAGCTGAGAAGATCATATATTTGTCTGTTGATTTTGTGTATTTGGCTCTTTTCTTAACTTATGTATGACTATGTGAGGCAGTTAACAGTTGTAATGCAAAAAAATTTAAAAGTAATGGAATGGTGAGGTTATTGGAGCTGTGTGATAACAATTTGAAATTGCTTTATTTTTTTGCAATGTGTAGTCTTGTCTTTGTGAACTTCTGTTATAGAAGCTACCAATTTGTTAGAAACATATAACAGGCTGTACAAATACAAGCAAATGCTCGAACATGCAACTAACCTTTACTAAACATAAACATATTTTTAACAAAACATATCCATGTCATAAAGTTTTTAAACATGAAAGTTCTAATAATCAGACTTTAACTAGTAATAATCCTTTTTTTGCAATCATTGCAATGAGAATCCTTTCATATAAACCTTGCATTCTAGCCAAAATACATGTAACCATTTCACAAAGCAAAAAAAAAAAAAAAAACTTGTCCAAAAAAGGATTTACATGTCCTAAATATGTTTAAACATTGCATTAACTATTCAGGTACGTAGTTTCTAAGGAACTTGATATTCACATTCGTTAACAAGTTCCTTTAAGAACTATAACCTTGATCATCATGGAGCAGTCTGCCTTAATCTGCTTTCAACTTCACCTCTCATTTTCTTAAATTGCTTTTGAAGCTACCTTGTTGTTAAACAAGGTTGGCCTTGCCAATGCAGACCTGGTGGCTTGAAGGGTAATTCTTTTGGAATTAAAACATCTACCCCATCTCCTTTGAATGCAATCTTCCTTGACCCCTCACTAGTTGTCCCTCTTACTTGTTTCTTTATTTTTCGCAGGTCTCTCTCATTTGGTATTGGGAATTTTATTTGTGATTTTTGGGTCATATCTCCCACATAGCACTTGTCACTTTGAGAGACCAATCTCTCAGTTGGTAAACTAGGCTGCATTAACCAATAAAATGTAGTCAGTTCTCTAATTACATGTCTACAATATCAATAATTTATTTTTAACTTACATTGAAAATGAAATTTCCAGTGGACTCATTTTAAAGAAGCAGCCATGACCTTCATTCCTTTTTTTTTAGCTCTTTTGTTTGATGTTTGGCAGAGTTTTTGCTTGCCTTTTTGCTAAAAAAAAGGCCTGATTATATAACCAATATACATAAAGCTATCACCATGGCCAAACACCAAAGTATAACTAAAGTGTCCAGCAGTTGTCCATACCTTTTTAGACAGTGTATGTTCTGCAGTTACAGACTCAAACTCTATATGTGGCTATCTCCCAGTAACTTGTGGATTCATTATAGGCTAATAAGCAAAATTATTAACAATCCCAACCAAATAAAATGAAACCAGGCTACAAAATGAAATCAAACAACTCAATTATCTCCCACATATTAATATGAGTGCAAAACAAAACTAATTTTTAAAATAGCCCTTACCTGAGGCATTATGACTTTGCAACTTTTCTTGTTGTGACCTGTCATGTGATTGTTGGAGCAGCTATAGGGAATTCCTTTAGTTGACAGCATATTAAACATGCTTGTCTTTTTTGCAGGCTCATTCAATGCTCTAACTCTTTTATGCTTCAGTCTGCTTGGCATTTTGGTTACTGGTGGAGGCTTTATGCTAACAAACTCATCAATTCTTATAAATTTCTTTCTTGGCATTGATTGTATAGCATGTTGGTATGATGCTATGTAGCTGTTCTTGTTGTACCAATGAGAAATTTGACTTAGAGGATCAATTTTGGCTTGATCAAGGGCTCGAATAGCATGTGAGCATGGGATTCCAGTCAAATCCCATGCTCTATATGTACAAATCTTCTTAGCCAAGAACACTGTATACTTGTCTTGACCTTTATTGATCTCGTACCCCTCATCCTTGTTGAACAACACATTACAATTCAAAGCCTCTTCCATGTTCTGCTAAAAATATGCCATGCATGTTGGGATTCATTCTAAATTCCAACCCTCAACCAAAACCTTGGTCTTAGCTAACCTTTCCATTGCTGCCTCCCTAATTTCATCTAACATGCTAACAATAGGTTTAAACCTTGCATTCAGAATTATTGACTTAAAACTCTCACACATGTTATTGTCAACCAAATCAGACTTGCACCTATTACTAAAAAAGGCCCTGCACCAATTTGATGGATGGTACTTCATCAAGTTCGAGGCAGCTTGTACTTTAATCTTTGCCAACAGCTTCAAGTTATTTTAAAATTCTTCCTCAGATGTGCTCCAAGCACATATCCAGAACCTTTTCTTTAGTTCAGGACCATGGTATTATTTTGACTAATTTAAGTAGATGTGTCTTGCGCACCATCTATGTTCAGCAAGAGGAAGGACCTCAGTCATTGTACCAACCAGCCCCTGCATCACATTTAAGAAAATGAAACATAAATTTTAGCTATCATTAAATTTTACTAAAATAATTATAATAATTATAATTCAAATCATTGCCTTTTGCATATCTGAAATCAATGTGATTTTGCTCCCATCTCCAAGATCAAGCTCTTTAACCAACCACTGTAAAAACCATTTCCAATTCACTTTGCTCTCTTTACTAACAACTCCCCAAGCAATGGGGAACAACTTCTCCATTGCATTTCTCCCAACAACCACTAAAATTTGCCATTGCACAATTCCTTTTAAAAAACAACCATCCAAGCCTATTAAAGGCCTGCAACTTGCCTTCCAATTTTTCTTCAAAGCATCAAAGCATATGAAAATCCGGTGAAACACTACCCTGTCTTTCTTCAATTCTTCCTTATCCAAATCAATTTCAGCAATTGTTCCAGGATTACTTTTCTTAACAACAACAGCATAGGCAGCCAAATAGCCAAATTCCTCAGTATAACTTCCTATTAGTTTAGTCTTGATTTTCTTTTTAGCCCTCTTACATTTGGATGCATTAACTTTCAACTTAAGTTCCTTTTTTGCATCATCAACCATTTCATTCATAGTCATTTTAGGTTTCTTTTGGATCTTTTCTTTGAAGTAATTAGCTAAAAATTTTGTTGTAGCTCTTGAATTGTCAAAAGTTCTATAGCAATTGTGCACAGGTTGTAATGTCTTCACATACATGCCACCTCTATTCCCATCTTTTGACACATGCAACACAAATGGGCAACCAGGATGTTTGCATGTTGCTCTAATCCTAAACCTTTCATTTGGTTTTAGTTTTAGGTCATACCCCTTGGTAACACTATATTTGGATATCACATCTCTCACCTCATATGCATTATTGAAAGTCATACCTAGCATAAAATATGGATTATTGTCATCCACATCACACCTCACTTTCTTTATGCTTAGCAAGATAACTTCCATCTCACTATCTCCTCCCACACTTGTTTCACTATCTCCACCATCTTCATTGTCGTATTCACTTTCATCTTCACTTTCCTCTTCACTTTTATGACTGTAATCACTATCTTCATTGTTATCACTACAAGCATTACACTCATTGTTATCACTACCCTAATTCCCCTCACTGCTATCACTTCCCTCAATACCACCAATATTCCCCAACCTCTCTCATACGTCATTATTATCAGTGTATTTCCTATTCTTAACCCTTCCACCCTGAATCATGTCAGATAAATACGAAGTTGCAGAAGGATCTTTGAACAAACCACCCACCCAAACATCAAAAGTTGACTGTGTATCTTGATTTAGATTGTAAATATCATTTTCGGGCGGTTGTATGTAACTACCTTGAGTGCCTAAGTTGTTTCCTAGACCTGAAACACCCCTGTCCTTATCTTCACTCTCATAGTGCACATAGATATGCACTTCTTTCACCCCTGTTTTTTAAATGCACTCTGCCAACTTCGTAATGTCATTGTCGTTGGTTATGCTACACAGTCCTTCACAAATTTTTGACCCAGGATTCAAAACATACAACTTACTACCAACTTCAACACCTAATTCCTAACTATAATTCCTAACTATACTTCTTCATAATATGTGTAAAGGACAAGCACTCTATGTCCAAATCATAGATTATTTCAGCTTCTCCCCCATGATATGCTACTTCAGGTGTATGTTCCCATTTACCCCCATAGTGCAACACCAAATCCATTGTCTCCATCCTACGCATGTTATTTATATGTGTATGCAAGGCAAAAAAAATCCACAACCAGCCAAAACAATGACATAAAGTTAGGGACCACAAGTAATCAAACAGACATGCAAAAAAAAAAAAACAACAATAAATTAATAACACACATGCAGTAACTACCAGTTAACCATTAAACAAGTAAAAGACAAAATCCATACCTTTCTAAGAGAATCCAATGCAAGTTTTTTGTTCTTTTTGCTCTATCTTTAACCAAAATTAGTGTCATTTTTTTTGTTTCTTTACCCATTCTCAATGTCTTTTTTCCTCGATAAGAGATGGTCACATTTTGTAAAAAACACTATCGTCTAGGGTTTTTGACAATTTACCATGAAAATGTAGTTGAGATAATTTAATGGGAGACAATTTTTCTTTAAAGCAACATGTTCAAAAAAAATCCTATGTTTATTGTAAGCAATTTTCCCGCCCAAAAGATGTAGGTTTAGGAGGTGAAGTGGGATCCACGTGGATAACATGCAAGCAGTTGAGTAGTGGGTGTACTGTCCATGTAGGTAGGTGAACACGGTGTTTAGTCTCCAGTTAACGGCGAGGTCTTTTTGAGCCAGTTTTGTAACGTTGAGTTCCAATTGGGGAAAAAAAAATCAAGGTGCCAAATTGCTCTTAGGGCATAGACCGAGGGTCCAATTTGGACCTTTTCCTTTTTAAAAAATAATGGTATTTAAAATTTGTTAAATTTTTATTAATTTAATTTAATTTGAATAAAATTATTAGGATAATAAATGATGTAGTTGTATATATTAAAATTTAAATTTAAAATATCATTTAAGTGAAAACAAGAATATAAACTATTAGTGGTGAAACTTTCTAATTTTTTTTACACAAGGTGTAATAGATATTTCTTGCAATTCAATAGGACCATTTATTTGGCAAATTATAAGAAAGGTTAAAGTTGAAGGTTTTGAGATGAGTTGGTTGGTGGGTAAACATCCACATTAAACATATAGTAACACTCAACATTCAACAACCAAAGGAGAGAAATCTAGAAAGGTTTTGCAGGAGAAGAGACAAGTGCCCGTGAACCTCACAACGCGTAAAATTCAACAATATTTCTTATTAGCAACATCATTAATCTGCAATATGATATATAAAAATTAACACTAATTTCATTAACCTTAACGTCAACACCCTAACACATTATCAATATATTTGAAATCAAGTTCGAATTTGAACTAATTTCAGACAAATTAATTTTAGCTTTCTAGCATTAACATTGTTTTCAAAATTATGAAGTCTTTCAGTTTGAATTGAGATATTTCAACTAAATAAATTATAAAAAATAAAAATTATAAATGTCATAAAGACTTTAACTAATCACTAATTCGAATCGAGTTAGATGAATTTTATAAAAAAGTTAAATTCTACTGAAGCATTTTAAAATATATGATTTGATTTTTGCTGTGATAGATTTAAAAGGAAAAAATTACTTCTATTGTGCAATCAATCAATAATAAAATTATATAAGCTTTTTATTTATAAAAAAAAACTCTTTTAGCATTTGTATTTTTTATATATAAAACTCAGTCAAAATCTTATTCAAGAAATTCAAAATTGTTATCACATGCATGAAGATTGGAGAAAAAATTTCGCCCAATAGATGGCTAATTATTAGTTAATTAGTAAATGTTTTGAAGAACTGTTATGTTCTTGATTTTTCTGATTCTGGGCACGAATTGAAGAAGCTAGGGTGAGCAAGTGGGCTACTCTTTTTTTTTTCTTTACTCTCTGCTAAAAGTTAAAGAAAATGATTTAAAGACAGACAAGTAAAAATCTCGAGAGCAGTAGCAGAGAGGCATGGACAAAAGCCGAAACACATGTGAACAAGTGACCATAGCTAGCAAGGATAACAGCTCAGTATCGTTACATACATCACTCTACACTTTTATTAAAACATGTACAGTAACTAGTATTCTTCAATTCACACTTTCATCGCAGTACTCTCAGTCTCTCTCTCTCTCACTCTTTTTGTCTCGAACCAATCATTCAAACAAACGGACAACAACTCTTCACCTATTAAACCAAAGCCTTCCCTAGTAAGCCCTTCCCCTATCTCTTAACTCCAAACTGATCCCTCTTCTTTTCTCTTCTCAACTTCATCAAACTCACTAAAATGAAGCCATTAATGGCTCTAATTATCACTTTTCTCCTTCTGGGTTGTTGCCATTTTTCCCTGGCATCAACGAAGCAGGAGGAGAAGAAGACTACTTATATTGTTCACATGTCTAAATCGGAGATGCCAGTGAGCTTTCATCACCATACTCATTGGTATGATTCGTCTCTGAAATCTGTTTCAGATTCAGCTGAAATGCTTTACACCTATGAAAATGCAATTCATGGCTTCTCCACACGTCTAACCTCTCAAGAAGCTGAACTGCTCCAGACTCAACCTGGGATTCTCTCTGTTTTGCCTGAGTTAAAATACGAGTTGCATACTACTCGCTCTCCTGAGTTTCTTGGACTCGAAAAAAGTGCAGATTTTTTCCCTGAGTCTGACTCGGTCAGCGATGTTATTGTTGGTGTTTTAGACACTGGCGTTTGGCCTGAGAGCAAGAGTTTTATTGATACGGGAATGGGTCCAGTGCCTAGTACCTGGAAAGGCCAGTGTGAAATAGGCACGAACTTCACTACTGCAAATTGTAACCGTAAATTAATTGGCGCCAGATTTTTTGCTAAAGGCTACGAGGCAACATTAGGCCCAGTCGACGAAAGCAAGGAGTCCAAAAGTCCACGAGACGACGATGGTCATGGCACTCACACAGCTTCTACTGCAGCTGGATCGGTTGTGGAAGGTGCTAGCCTTCTTGGGTATGCATCCGGGACGGCGCGTGGGATGGCCGTTCGAGCCCGTGTGGCTGTTTATAAAGTATGCTGGATTGGTGGTTGTTTCAGTTCTGATATTTTAGCAGCAATGGATAAAGCTATTGAAGATGGTGTCAATGTCCTCTCTATGTCACTCGGCGGTGGCATGTCTGATTATTTTAAAGACAGTGTTGCTATCGGTTCTTTTGCTGCCATGGAGAAGGGGATTTTGGTTTCTTGTTCTGCTGGAAATGCAGGGCCAACTTCTTATAGCTTATCAAATGTAGCTCCATGGATCACTACTGTTGGTGCTGGAACATTGGACCGTGATTTTCCTGCTTTTGTTAGCTTAGGAAATGGAAAAAATTTCTCAGGAGTTTCTTTATTCAAAGGGAATTCTTTACCGGGAAAGCTTTTGCCTTTTGTTTATGCTGGTA
Source organism: Mallotus repandus (assembly GCA_949671775.1). Classification (NCBI taxonomy): domain Eukaryota; kingdom Viridiplantae; phylum Streptophyta; class Magnoliopsida; order Malpighiales; family Euphorbiaceae; genus Mallotus; species Mallotus repandus. The sequence goes on along the minus strand of CATIWM010093826.1, from coordinate 15,751 downwards.
ATGCTAGCAAATCTACAAATGGGAATTTATGTATGATGGATTCTTTGATACCTGAACAAGTCGCAGGTAAAATAGTGATGTGTGATCGTGGAGTGAATGCTAGAGTTCAAAAGGGTGCTGTAGTGAAAGCAGCTGGTGGTTTGGGTATGGTTTTAGCTAATACACCTGCTAATGGTGAAGAATTGGTAGCTGATGCTCACTTACTGCCAGCTACATCAGTTGGTGAAAAAAATGGCAATGCAATTAAGAAATATTTGCTTTCAGATCCAAACCCAACTGTTACAATTCTTTTTGAAGGCACCAAAGTTGGGATTCAGCCATCTCCAGTTGTTGCAGCTTTTAGTTCAAGAGGGCCTAATTCTATCACACCCCAAGTCCTGAAACCAGACATGATAGCCCCTGGTGTCAACATCTTAGCAGGATGGTCAGGTGCCGTTGGTCCAACTGGCCTATCTACAGATTCCAGGCGCGTTGAATTCAACATTATTTCAGGAACTTCGATGTCCTGCCCACATGTTAGTGGTCTCGCGGCACTGCTCAAGGCTGCACATCCAGACTGGACTCCTGCTGCTATCAGATCAGCATTAATGACCACAGCTTATGTAACTTACAAAAATGGGCAGAAGTTGCAAGATAGTGCTTCGGGTAAAGAATCAACTCCATTTGATCACGGTGCGGGACATGTAGATCCTGTATCAGCTCTTGATCCGGGTCTTGTCTACGATCTAACAGCTGATGATTACTTAAATTTTCTTTGCGCATTAAACTACACAGCAGCAGAAATCACCAGCCTTGCGAGAAAAAAATTCGCATGCGATTCGAGCAAGAAATATAGTCTTAATGATCTCAATTATCCTTCTTTTGCAGTAAACTTCGACAGCAACAGTGGTGCTAATGTGGCTAAATACACACGAATACTTACTAATGTAGGTGCTGCAGGGACTTACAAGGCATCAATTTCAAGCCAATCACCGGGAGTTAAAATCTCGGTAGACCCTGAAACGTTGAGTTTCAGCCAAGCAAATGAGAAGCAATCTTATACTGTTATGTTCACAGGAAGCTCAATGCCTATCAATACTAACGCATTTGCTCGTCTAGAGTGGTCTGATGGGAAGCACATTGTTGGGAGTCCAATTGCTGTTAGTTGGACCTAGTAACCACATAGCATGAGGAAATAGGAATTGGGTTTGCTCGGTCTCTCAAAGAGAGAGGAAGCAGCGGCAACTGGGTATTGTTTAGTGTTGGAGTTCTGAGTGTTATAATGTTAGTTCCAGCGAATAATGGAATGCTGGATAAGTGTTTGATGTTGTTCCCTGAGAGAGAAGACGCTAAAAAACCAAAACAAATTATGGGATGTTTTCTTTCTTAGTGTACAGTGTTTTGATATATAATAGTATTGTATTCCATTTCCTTAGTTTTTTTTTAATTGATGTCTCCAGGTCGAGCTGGATGACTCTGGCCTATTTTTTCATACATAAAATTTAATTTCAAACTCTTATTTAAAGAACTTTACACTTTCGTTTACATTAAATAAAATTGTGCTCACTACCCACTAGCACCGAATAGAATTGTGCAGGCTTATCCTCAGCTCGCAATGCATCTGGCCTCAACTACTACTCACCATGGCCAGCATAAATGAATTGGGCAGGCTTGTCTTGTCCTCAGCTCAGCATTAGTTGTCCGTTGTTGACATTTGAGGTTTTATGATTATATTCCAAGGACAGTCGAATTCAAATGCATATGCAACTCTTCCATTCGAGTAAGGATACAAGATTCAATTGTCGGCACAGAGTTCCTGATGTCACTTTCTTCGTAATGTGGGATTGAACTTAGCACATGGCTATTCACATGTGAAAATTAAATGATGTATGCTGTTTGTTTATTTAACCGAAGATCATTTCATGGAATCCATGGTGTTTTTGTGTTAATTTATTTAGCTTTTTGAGCCTTGAGCTCAGTAAATAATAGAGCCACGGTCGGATGCACTGAATTTTCTTTTAAATCACTATTATATTTAATTCCAATAAAATCACTCTAATAAACAGAATCATAAAAATAATAAAAATAATAAAAAATTTTAAAAATTAATTTAATGGGACAAATTTATTTTGAAGATAATTCTTGTCAAAGCAATGATTTTTATGTATTTTCCAAAAGCTAAAACAATATTTACATGTTCATAAAATTGGGCATAATTATCTATATTCACCCATCACACAAAATTCTTAATTATCTATTTTAATTTTTTGATAGAAATATAAATTATTTTATATTTTAATAATATATCATTAATATTAATTATAATAAATAATAAATAATTTGTTGGTCAAAAGATAATTTCCATCTTAAAATTGTAGAATAATATCTGGATCAAAATCTCTTAAGAATTTAGCCCACTATAATGAAGGAGATGTAGGGCAGCTTAGATACATCTAACAGAAAACGGCCCAAATTGAAAAGCACCCGAAATAAAAGAGGGAAAAGTGCATTTCCGCCCCTAATAAACCATTTAAACACAAAATTAAACATGTTTTTTTTTTTTTTCAAATTAAAACCTCTCAACTAACATGCAAACAAATAGACAAGTAAAAGAATAGTTAGGTGATATTTTTTGTTAACAAAAATAGGCTATATCAATTTTTTATTAACAAAAAATGTCAAATAAATAGATCAACAACCGTTAGGATCAATTGACAGGGATTATTTTTACTTAAGTTAGATTTTAGGTTCGAGTTCTGATATATACAGTTGCATTAAATTAATTATTAAGAGATTTTTGTCACTGTTATGGTAAAATCTGTCAAATAAATAGAGTTAACACTGTTTGTCATTTCTAATACAAAAGTTCATTTCCCTTTCATCTTCACAATCATTTGACAAAATCCCAAGCTCAACATGACCATCTTCACCGCTTCTTAAACGCCCACTAAGCGGTGGCTGCTCTTTCAAAACTCTTGCTAGTGGCTCTTTGGTCCAACCAGACAAGCCAACTTGAATCCTTCTCCATAACGTTGTTACCATGTTGAGACAACCCTTGTAAATTCTTGAGCCTATTAGCTCTTTCACCTTTGAAACCTGGTGAACTTGTCGTGGCTCAGTGACTATACGAAGGGTGGCACGGTATGGATAGCTTCAATTTGAGATTTTTGGGACAACATGGCTACCCATCTTGGGAAATGGCAAACATGTTGAGTTCAAATTTTTCTAAAATCTAATGTTAATAAGAATTATCATTTTTATTACAATTATATCACATAGCGTAGCAAGTAGAAAATACATTGAGTTCGAATTTTTCTAACAATTAATCTTAATAAAACTTAGTATTTTTATTATAAGTTTATTACATTAATCATGTAGGGGTTAGATTCTCACAAATATAGCTATTAAAATTGGTTAAAAAATTAATTAGTGGTTGAGATATTCTTAAATTAATTAGTGGTTGAGATATTCTTGCTTAAATAATGTTTTAATTTTAAATTTTTACTTTAATTAAAATCAGTTATCGAATAAATTATCACTTTTATTTCGATAAATTTCGAATGTTGATTATAAACTTAAAAATTAGTTAATTTTTAAAATTATTTTTTTTGCACATAATTTTCTGAAGTTTGGATTCCAATAGCTATAAGAGTTTTAACTATTTTAAAATTTGAATGAATTTGCAGAAGATAAAATTTTTTAGTACTTTTTTCTTTATGTATAAGACTCAAATTTAAAATTTTATTAAAAAAAAATTTAATTTCTTCATAACTTAAATAAAAAATATTGATTAAAATTATTATTATTATTATTATTATTATTATTGTATGAACCATCGATATCTAGAGTCTAATAAAATCTAACTGATTCGATTTGATCCGGACATAATCACAAGATAAAATAAAAAAATATTAATTAATTAATAAAAAAATAATATTAATTAAATTATTATTTTTTAAATTTAGCATAGGATATCACTATCTATTAATTTCACTAAAATCTTGCCCAAATATAATGTCCAAAGAACATTTGAGATTTTATGTTTTAAAAAAAAAAAGAAATTCAAAATATGTATAGAATTTGACACGTAGAGTAAGCACATGCAAAGCATACACGTAACCTTACATTTGGCAAAACTACAGCTACTGAAAAAAACTCCATAAAAAGGGTACAGCTACAGCTCGAGCAGAAGCTATCTACCATTTTTGAGAAAATTAATTATAATATAAAGTTCTGAAGAAAAATAATTACCGAGAAGATGGATCAGAAGAAAGAAGAAAATATTAAAGATGAAGGAAATACAGAGACCTCAATAGATCTGCCTGTAAAGGATAGCCCTTATGTGCAATACAAAGATTTGGAAGATTACAAACAAAGAGGCTATGGAGTAGAAGGCCATCTCGAACCAAAGCCTGGCCGTGGTGCAGGTGCTACTGATGCACCAACACTTTCTGGTGGCTCTGTACCAAGGGAGGCTGATGTTTCCACTATCGATGCTATAACTAGTAATAAGCCAAGGGTTGCTTAAGTTTTTTAGTTTTTTTTTTCTTTTTTTTTTTTGGGTGAGGGTGATGGTTTTTTTTTTCCTTGCATTACAATTAATTGCGTGGTGTATTGTGTATTAATGTTCCATATAAATCAAGAAAGAAATTAAATTCTGTATTTATTATACACTAGCCGCTCGCTGTCCGTGTGTTGTTACGGGCTCTACCAAATAAATAAATAAATTTAAAATTTATTTATTTAAACATTACAATAATTATAAGTATAAAATTGAATGGTTATATATATATTTATAATATATATAAATGCATGAAGGGAGTATAAATGTACGAGGACAGATAAAATTATAAAATGTTTTTATTTATTATTATATAAAAATTAAATAATTTATTTATTTATTAATAAAAATTTAATTAATTAAATTTTAATTTTAATTTAATAAAAAATATATTTTAATTAAATTAGGTTAATTTTTATTTTATTTTAATAAAAATTAAATTAATTTAAATTTAATTTAAATTTAATTAAAATATATTTTTTATTTTAATTAGTTTAATTTTTATTTTATCTCTAATAAAAGTAAAAATTAATAAATTCTATTGAAAATTTGATTATAAAAATATTAATATCAAAATATTGAAAGATTATTATGTTTAAATAGAAAATAGATTATTTATAAAAAAAATATAATAAATTATTAAATTAAAATTTTATTAAGTTTGTAAAATTATATTTATTAAAATTTTTTTATAAAATTATATTATAATTTAAATAAAAATATTGAAAGAGATGTATAATTGTTAAAATAAAAAATTTATTAAAATTTTAATAAATTATTTTGTGATAATGTAATATTATTAAGATTGAAAAATAAATTGATATATAAATAAAATAATATTTTTATTATTTTTTAAAAAATTATTAAATTAAATTTTATTAAATAAATAATTAAAATTATATTAATTAAATTTTTCATTTTATTTTGTATCTGTAATCATATTTTAAAAAATAAAACATATAATTTATTTAATAATTATACTTTTATAAGAAAAATAGTATAATTATTATTTTTAAATATTTTTATAAAATTTAATAAAATAATTAAAATTAAATTAATTAATATTTACTATTTATTTATTAGTTGAAATTAAAAATTATATTAAATTACTTTTTGAGTGAATAAAAATATTAATTTTATAAAAAATAAGAAAAATAGTTTGGAGTAAATTGTCACATGGTACTATTTGTTCTAAATGGTAAAATATATGCCCTTAAATTTTATTTATTTTATATAGATAATTTATTATTTAATTAAAAAATATAACTTTTAAAAATATTATGTCAAATAATTTTTCGTAAAATTAAAATAACTTAATTTTAGTACTATTTTTAAATTTTCTATTAAAAATATTAAGTAAATAAGAAATATTCACTAAAAACTAAAACAAATTGAAAAGAAAAATATATAAAAAATTTAACACTCAATATATTCATCGGATATGCGATTAGATAAATTTATATTTATAAATCATAAAAAGTTGAAGATGATGTAAAATTTTTTTTTTAAAAAAATATGAATTATTTTATATAAATCATAAAAGTTTGTTTGTTAAATGGTAAAAGATTAAAAAAGTATTTGATTTTTTAAAATTTTAAAAATGTTAAAAATTAAAACAATATGATAAAAAATATAAGAGGATGAAAATATAAAAAAAAATAATGCTCAATAATATGTTTTGAAGTAAAAAATAAAGAATATAAGATATTCAAATTATAAAAATTAAAATAAATATAATTAGAAATTTAAAAGGTCATAAAATATTAAAAATAATTCTCATTAATATTTTGTAAAGTGAAAATAAAATAAAATATAATATAAAAATTAGAAAAATAGTTAGAAGTAATATTGCCACATAACAAAATCTATGTCCTTAACTTTTATATATTTTATATTGATAACTAATCGCAATTTAAAAATATCAAAATATGCTTAAAAAAAATTATGTATTTTCAAATTGAGGTGATGCTTAGTTACCTAAATGAGTAAATTCATGAAACTTATGGCGATTATATGGGCTACACTATAGTTCGTTCACTTATGCTTCAAAGCAATAAAAAAACATACGGACCATTCGGTGATGCTATAAACGGAACTTATTTTTCTTCTTTACATGCCACCGGTGGAGGACATTTCAAGATTGTTGGGTTCCTATGGCAAGAGTTGTGGGTATTTGAATTCAATTGGTTTGTATTTACAGCCAATGAGGATTCGAAAAGGTAATTAGAAGTGATACATAAATTCACTCCTTATATTGTAAATTATTAACTAGAATTTAATGTTCATCTGTGCAAAAGATGCCCACTTAAGAAATAAATATTAAAATAGCAAAGTGGTTTTATTTATTTATTTATTTTTTTCAAAGACAATCAACTTGCCAAGCGGGAAAACTTTTAGGATATAAGGGACTCAAAGACAGACCATCTAGTCTCTGCTTCATTGGCGATTAAGTAGTTTTTTACCTACCCCATATGGGAAATAATTATATAAAATTTAAAATATAACAAACACTAATGAAACTAGACAAATATCAATTGCATCCAAATAATTTTGCTAAACACCCTCTTCATTGCTGAAAAGAAAGGTGTTGATGTTGGGTACACAATTTAACCCGATGCATTGATAAATTGGGATAGAAGCACTAGAAAGTTTTATAATTTTTTAATTAATAAATATTGTAAATTTTAAAAATTATCTCCATTAGTGATTCTTGAGTTAAAAATTATGTTATATATTTTTTAAAAAAATTTAAGGTTTAAAATGCCAACATTAAAGTGTTGACCAATGAAAAATTTTGATAGGACTAGCAGTGTTAACAAATTTTCCTCTAAAATTTAATTATAGAAACAAAAAATTATAAAATTTATCCTAATAAAAAAATATTGATAAGTTTTTTTGGTGAAAAAAAATATGTGAATAAAGTTATTTTGAAAAAACCTTATATTAATTTTTAAAATTATATTTAGATTCTCAAAATAAAATTGAATATAATCAAAATGATTCCGAGGATATAATCACTAAATTAAGAAGAATAATTGAAAATTAGTCAAAGTGCAAAAGAGATGAGATCATTTTTCCATTTAAGATCCATGTATATTGATATTTATATCCGACTGATTTAGAGTGATGATGATTGTTGCATTGTCTTTTGAATCGAATCGAGTACCCTTAATATTGGTGAATTATTGTATTATTTTTCGTATCAAAGCGAGCACCTGTAGTACTGGTGAATTATTGTATTGTCTTTCGCATCAAACTGAGCACCCACAATGCCAGCAAATTAATGGACTGAGCATGCATAGAATGCTGGTGAATTATATTTAACGCTAGGCATTAATCTTTCACGTCAAATTGAGTACCCATAGTGCTAGTAAATTAATAGACTGCTGGTGAATATTGATCCGAGCAACAGTAAAGTGCTAGTAAATTTTAATTTGAGCACATTTTGAATGTCAGTGAGAGCTGAACCAAACTTGGTTAAGTATAGGCAAGCCTCAAGCCGACAAGGAGTGGTTGTGAATCATGAGCATGCTTAGTGCTGAGTATTGATCCGAATACGCGTAAAGTGCTAGTGGATGCCGAATCTTTGTTATATGTCCATATGATGGATACCTACAATGAATCATAGTTTATAATGAATAACAAAGGAATGAAATTTTACCATTAGTATAGCTCGGCGTGATGTCTAATGTTATCTAGCGGTTTTGATCATGGTCAATTCAATGTTGATATCCAACTTGAGCATTATTAATACTCTGTTGATGTGGAATAAGACGATCAAAGTATTCATCAATTATTCGGACTGTCACTAATCAAATAATGTAGGCATAATAAGGTGCTAAAAAAAATTTAAAAATAAAATTTGTAACAAATAATAATTATTAACACCTATGACTTTTTTTCTTTTTATCAAAGAAAAGTGTATTACTCCTCTTGAAAAAGGAACTCTCTTGTTAACTTGTCTATGGACTTTATAATAGCGATAAATTCTCTCTTCTAAATTAATGTTGACATGATTCAAACAATATATTTTAGAATATTTTTAGAAAAGAGTTAACATTTGACTATTTTCTTACTAGTAAAAAAATGTATTTAAATCGCAATTATAATATATATATAGAGAGAGTAGAATGTGTAATATAAATTGGGTTTAGCATTAGTACAATTTATCATAGATGGGCTCTAAATAATAATTTTCATCAACTTTATATATATATATATATGATTTTTTAAAATTATTGATCTTAAAAATTTATTAGATTTTAATTAATTTTATTTGATTTAAATAGTACTATAAAGGTGATAATATTTCTCAATATTTTTTTAAAATTAAAAAGAATAAAAAAATCAAGACTAATATATAAGAAGGACACTGAAGTTAATTTGTTATTTAAAATAAGACACAATAACATTTTAACCTGTAAAACTTGTTAGAAACATAAATATAAAAATCTTTTAGCGATTGTAAAATTAATAGTTCAAATAATAAATAGTAAAATTAAAAATACAGACACTATTTATACATTTATCATAATAGATAATAAATATACTTATAAGACAAGTTTAGATACATTTATAATACGTGTTTTGATGAAAGAATAGTGCATGCACCATTTGATTTATGGCATTATCTGTAGGCTTCACATACGCATGTTGGTCAATTGATCTCATGGAATTCAAATGTTCTGAAAGAGCAAAACTATGCCACAATTGACATCATTTTCAGCTCAATATCTTATTCCAAACGAATCATTTGCTATATGACATTTGAATTTTTATCTAACACACCAATTTGAAGTCAGAGATAGTAGCCAGTCTTGGCTGATGATATGCTTCAAAGTTCAAACATTACCTTGATGAACATAAGGACCAATTTTGGTTTCTTGTGCTTTTGACTGTCATCCCTTTTAAATGCAATGAATTTTTCCTATGATGTATATACACTTAATTAATGAAACAGCACATAATTATCTTCCTCTTAAGATGCTTAACCAAGAGTTTAAAGAGTATAATTAAAACATAACCAGTTAATTTAAGTGGCAAAAATTTTAAATTCCTTTAATAAAATTATTTTGTGCGTAGAGAAACAAATACCGGAAGAAATTGGTCGTGTTATGAGATTGTGACTATCAGAATTATGCCTCAAAACTATATATATAAAATATACAATTAAATATATTGCTTATATATAAATTCTTCATTTGCTGGAGAGGTAACTAATAGAAGCAGCCTGATGAGCACAGTTTAACTGCGAAAGATACATATATTTATCTCTAATTTTTTTGCATTCCCTGTTTAGATAGTTCATTCAAATTATAATTCCATTCATATGAAGTTGAGTCCTAATCAATTAATCCATTCAAATTATAACTCTATTTATATAAGGTTCAACTCTGATTTAGTTACAATTATATTTGAATTTGGATTAGATACTAGTATAACTAATATATAAAATTTTAATTATAATTAAATATAAATATTATTAAATCACTAAAATTCTAATTTTCATTCAAATAATAACTCTATCTATATATAATTCAATTCTGATAAGATATTAAATATACACTAGTTATACCTAACTTGAATTGGAAGAAAATTGAATCAATAGGTAATAATAGGATTAAGAGTGTAATCTAAATTGATTTGAAGATAAATACAAAAACCTAATTACAATATTCTAATCCAAATACAAAAACGTAGGTACAATACTCTATAAATAGCTTGCCATATTTTTTTCTTTAAAATAAAAAATAAATTTATCTATTCCATACCATACCTTATAGCAAGAGAAGAAGATGAGTTGCAGGGTTTACTTTTTTTCATGCATGCTATTTCTTACTACATGCTTATTAACTCTGGTGCAAGATGGTTCAACTGCAACTGTATCATGCAACACAAATTGTTTTGCTTTCTAGGCTGTAGAAAAAAGTTCCGATTTTATAAAGGTAGTGAAAGAGATGAAATTTGTGAATGCACATGCAATTGTGATCTAGATCATTCTGAAAATCCCTCTCCTCCCCCTCCGAAACACAAGTCACCTCCATCAACTATAGATATTGGAAAGTGTCTGTCAACTGGTTTCGAGATTGGTGAATGTGCGATTCAAGCTATAGGTAACATAATTTTACCAGATGTTCAAATCGGTAAAGAATGTTGTAAGCAATATAGACAATGGGGTGCAGATTGCTTTAACGGTTACAATACTATTCCTACCATATTTGCTAACCTTGTTCCTTCTAATTTTAAAGAATTTTGCAAGAATCATTAGAATTTTATAGAATAGTTTTATTTTATAGTGATTTTATAATAATATTATTTTAGTTTAGATTAGACTAGATGTAGGGTTATTTTTGTTTAAATTGAATTAGTTAGAATTTTTATTGTGTTGATTAGGCGTTTTGGTCAAAGTATTAATAAAATGATATAATAATATTTGTTCCTAAATGTTTTTGTTCGTTTTCTGCCAATGCTTTTTAAAAAATCTTTTTTAATTAATGCTGTTGTATTGCCTACAACATCCATCAGCTGCATAAGATTTTACATCCCACATAAGCAATGATTTTTATTGTGGTACCGTTGTTCCAACCATATTGGTTAAGTACTTAAGTTGGAAACGTCGCTCCACTGTATAATTTTTCTGACCCATCTGGTGCAAACCTGGCATGTTAAAGCGCCGAGCATATGAGAGCATTATAATTACTATTTTGAAACACTGTTTTTTTTTTTTTACGATGAACGAGTTAATATTTTCTGAGTATTAACTGTTTGTTGCAAGGATCCCCATCACTGGTGAAATAATAAAACACAAATCAATTTCATGAATTTTTAAAAGTTAAAAGGCCTGCTGAATCTAGTATAATATAAGCACAGCAATAGCATAATCAAAATTAACAACTTGACCTGATCCAATCTTCTATTATATATGTTGCTAACAATTAATGCAGGTGAAACAAACAAGTAATTAACGGCATGGCAAGAAGAAAACAGCTCATGGCTTCATTCCTTGACCTTACCCCTGAAATTCTTGCTCACCCTCATCTGGGAGAATACTGGTGTTTGTAATTGAATTGGATTTCTGTCCGATCAATAATGCCGTCCACCTTACAGCACACAATTGCCCTCCAGCTTTCAACCATATTTCATCTGTCAGTTTCAAGATATGTGCATAGGGCTAGTGGGCATCACACAATGCAAACATGTGCATGTTTTGGGTTATCAGAATCCTCAAAATCAACAGCAAGTCCCAACTTGAAGATATAGCTTGAAGTGGCTAATGACTTTGTTTATTAAGAATTATCAAATTATAATTATAAATAATATTTAAGGACCAAATTATACTTAGAAAGTAGTATAAGTCCTAGTACAAATCTTAAAGATCAATTCAAAAATCAATAAAAATTATTTAAAAACATTCAAATTTCATCATTTTTTCTTTGAGCTAGATAAATGTCCCCATAGTGCTAGTGAGTTCAATTTTTTTTAATAGAAATATATGACCAAAATTTCGATGGATTATAAACAGTTCTTCCTTTTAAATTGATAAAAGTCATTAGAAAGAAGTTACCTCTTAATTACTCTCTCACTAGTCTAGAGAGTTTAATTTTTAATAATAAATGTCAGACACTTTGTTGGAATTAATTTTATCAATAATCATTTCCTTGGTGCTTCAATATTCAATTTTTTTTTTTTAGAAATGCCATGCCATTTTCTTGTTCGTATTAGACCTATCCTTTGTCTTTGTCTTTGAGTTTTCCATGTCAAAACAATCATTATCTTTTTGTTTTCCTTTGAATAACAATTGCAAAATTGCATTTCATGATTAGCTATTGATAGGGAGACGTATGCTCCAATCACTTTCAATTTAATTTGTATTATATAATTGGGGAATTTTGCTTTAACCCAGTAAATAAATCCACGGCAAAATTTAAAAATTGAAAATAATTTACCGTCTGTATTGCCTACAATATCCATCCTTGATCGGCACCATTCCTAACTTAACTGGTATGATGGTTGTGCAGCATTAGATTTTACAGCCCACAGAAGCTAAGCAGAAATTAACAAATAAAAACAACTATTGCTGACACTGAAACAATCCATTAATAAAAAAATGGTATTTAATTAGATTTGATGGGAGAAAACGCATAAGTAAAATAAAAATTAAAAAAACCACCCTCTAGATATGTATGTTAAAATAAATTTTTTTACTTCGTCACTATTTCTCTGACCCATCTGGTACAAACCTGGCATGTTAAAGCTACCAAAAGAGTTGCTATTTTAAGGACTTTTTTGACCTGGCACATGAGAGCATTATAATTACTATTTTAAAACAGTTTTTTTTTTTTTTTTTTTTACTGCGATGAACTGGTTAAGCTTTTCTGAGTATTAATTGTTTGTTGCAAGGATCCCCTTCTGAATATGTTCACATTCAAGTTAGCACTGAAACACTGATTCTGTTTTAGTTTGCATAAAACAAATGTACGTATATGGTTTCTCAATTATTTGAAGGAAATGTCTATATTCAATATATATATATATATATATATATATATATATATATATATTAAATAACTAAACTTATTTTACTATAGCATATATGTGGTCCTAATTAAAAAAAAAAAAGTTGTGGTCAAACCTAAAAAAAGTTAATTATTTTTAGTTGGTGTGAGAAATTATTAGTTGGTACGAAAAATTATTAAGATTAGTTGGTGTGCGTTGTATTACTTTTAAGTGTATAATTATAATTTAATTGTATTTATTTATTTGAATGGTTTATATTGTTTCTCTAGTAGTATAAATAGAGCCTCTTGCAAAGAGGTTTATGCATCAAAGAAAAAGAAAGAAGAAAAAGTGTAAAGAAGCAAAACTTTTTAGTGTGTGAGAGTGTTTGAGAAAGTTTAATAAAAATTGTTTGAATGTTTAGAGTTTAACAAAGTGGTATCAGAGTCAAATATTGACATATAGTATACCAAATCGAAGCTCTTGGAAAGACGAATCCAACGCCGCCGGAATCACCCCGATCAGAGGTCGGACGCGCCGCCAATCACCGTTGGAAGATTGCTACAAAAACCCAGTCAATTCACTGAGTTGAAGCTGAGTCAAGCCATTTGACCAATCCGCTGAGCCGTTGACCGAGCCGTCAAGCTGTTTGACCGAGCTGTTGGGCCTTTTGACTGAGCCGTTGACCAAAAGTTGACTTTTTGGCCTGAGTCCATCTTAAGGGTTTTCAGTGTTCTGGATCCATTCATGAAGTCAGATTTTGTAAATTCTTTCCAAATTAAGCAATATGGCAAATAATGTGACATCCTTACAAGTTTTAACACTCAACAACAACAATTATGACAATTGGAGTATTAAAATGAAGGCTCTCCTTGGTGCACATGATGTTTGGGATATTATAGAGAAAGACTACAGTGAACCACAAAATGAGGCATCACTATCCCACTCTGAGAAGGATAGTTTAAAAGATTCAAGAAAGAAGGACAAGAAGGCTCTCTTTTTGATCTATCAAGCCCTAGATGATGACAATTTTGAGAAAATTTAAGATACAACCTTGGTTAAACAAGCATGGGAGAAGCTGCAAACATCATATAAAGGAGAACAAAAAGCGAAGAAGGTGCGTCTTCAAACTTTAAAAGGGGAGTTTGAATCTCTGCACATGAAAAAAGGTGAGACCGTTTCTGATTACTTTTTCAGAGTTTTGGCTGTTTCTAATCAACTAAAAAGAAATGGTGAAAAATTAGAAGATGTGAGAATAATAGAAAAGATACTCTGTTCATTAGACCCGAAGTTTGAGCATATTGTTGTAACTATAAAAGAGACGAAAGACTTAGAGGAAATGAAGATTGAGCAGCTTCTAGGCTCATTACAAGCCTATGAAGAGAAACACAAGAAGCAGCAAAGACTCACTGAGTAACTCCTCAAACTACAGTTCAAAGATATGCATCAAAGCCAAGGCAATGAAAGAAATTAATCTGGCCGAGGCAGAGGCAGAGGCAGAAGTCACGGATGAGGTGGAAGTTGTGGTCGTGGACGAGGTTGGAGTTCTTATAATAGCAACTTCAACAACTATGAGATAGGTGAAAGTTCTACAAGAAGTCGTGGGGGAGGCAATCTAAACTCAAGGTACAATAAATCCCAAGTTCAATGTTATAATTGTCAAAATTATGGGCATTATGCATCAGAATGTAGAGCTCCCAGCAGTAAAGTTGAAGAAAAGACCAATTATGTAGAAGCAAAGATCGAGGAGAAGACAGTGCTACTATCCTGTAGAACCAATATTGAAGATCAAGGAAGTACCTGGTATCTTGATACTGGTGCAAGCAACCATATGTGTAAAAAATGAAGTATGTTCGTGGAACTCAATAAATTAGTGGTTGGCAATGTTTCATTTGGTGATGATTTAGAAGTATCAGTAAAAGGAAGAGGTAACATCCTTATTCGTGCTAAAGATTGTAGTCATCAGTTAATTTCTGATGTCTATCATGTGCCTGATATGACATGCAACATCTTGAGTATGGGTTAGCTCTTAGAAAAAGGCTATGATTTTTACTCAAAAGATTATTGTCTTTTTATAAAAAATGGCGAAGGAGATTTAATAGCCAAAGTAAAAATGTCAAAGAATAAACTGTTTCCTTTGAATATTCAAAATGATGTTGCAACGTGTTTGAAAGCTTGTTATAAAGATGCATCATGGTTATGACATCTTTAATTTGGGCACCTCAACTTTGAAAACTTGGAACTATTATCGAAAGAAGAGAATGGTGAGAGGACTACCTTGCATCAACCATCAAGATTAGTTTTATAAAGGGTGTTTACTTGGAAAGCAGTTCAGAAAGAGCTTTCCCAAGGAATCATACTCAAGAGCCAAGAAGCCATTAGAGCTCATTCATACTGATGTGTGTGGGCCAATTAGTCCAAGCTCTCTCGGTAAAAATAACTATTTTCTTCTTTTTATTGATGACTTTTCAAGAAAAACTTGTGCCTATTTCTTAAAGCAGAAATCAGAAGTCTTTGAAGCATTTAAGATATTTAAAGCTACTGCGGAGAATGAGAGTGACCGAAAGATTAAAGCATTGAGATCAGATAGAGGAGGAGAATTCACTTTAAAAGAATTTCAAGAGTTCTATGCAACAAGTGGAATTCGACATTTTCTCACTGTTTCAAGATCTTCATAACAAAATGGTGTTGCAGAAAGAAAAAATAGAACCATCC
>CATIWM010093789.1:0-17795 GCA_949671775.1 Mallotus repandus | reverse complement strand
AAGTCGCACGGCCGTGTGCCTTTTCGGCACGGCCGTGCAAGTAGCTTTTTTCAGCATTACATCTCTTTGCACCATTCTGGACATTCTTGACTCCCATGCAACTTTCTCCATTGTCCTTTATTTCCTAAATGCATAAAAATTAATTAAAAATAAATAAAATAATACTAAAAACAAATAAACATGCAAATCATGCAAAAAGTGCCTAATTGAAGAAAAACTAAACAAAAGAATCATAAATGTAATTGAACTTACACCTAAACCTAATGCTTTGAATGCTTAAAACAATGCATTTTTCACACTCATCAATGAGAATCACCTATGACAATAATCCATGTGGTATTCTCATAGTGGATCGAACCAATACATCATTTCTCTAAATATGTACCTATGAGTTTGACTTAATATCTCATATACATTATCAGTAAAACTTAATCATCAATCAAGCTCATACTAGTCTTTATTCATTGATGTTCCTATAACAATAATCGACTAGGGATATTTAGAATAGAATTCAAGTATCATCTAAGAGCTTTACTATCAAGTCACGTACTAGATGATCTTAGTAGAATTAACTAATCAATGATAATACTAGAATTAGCCAGTAATAATAAAAATGCCTCTTTATTATTAAAATAGAAATATGAAAAGTCAAAGTACGGCCATTACATATTTGTCCTAGGGCATAACACTAACAATATATATATATATATATACATACATGAAATACAAGGATTAGTAAGAAAATAAAACAAATGTACAATCTAAGGCATAATTACAGTTGATTTACACCTAACATACACCTACATATTGACTAATTTCAGTATGTTTCCTCAGCTGATTTATTGACTAATTTTAGTTTGATATTTCAGTTGATTTATTTACTAATTTTAGTTTAAAATTTCAGTTGATCTATAGCTGATTTATTGACTAATTCTAACACTACCCCCCAAGTTGGCTTGAGGATATCTTCCATTGCCAGCTTGCTAATTAAATGATCAAATTGATGATTGTGCAATCCTTTTATAAGTATATCTGCAATCTACTATGTGGTTGGTAGGTATGGTATGCATATCAGCCCTTTTTCAATTTTCTCCTTGGTAAAATGCTTGTCAACCTCCACATATTTAGTTTGATCATGGAGAACAGGATTGTGAGCAATTGCAATGGCCGCCTTAATGTCAAAATACAACTTCATTGGTAGATTACATGGAATTTTTAAGTCTTCTTGTAGCCTTTCAATCCATAATACTTTACAAATCCCATGAACAACTACTCTGAACTTAGCTTTAGCACTACTTCTAGCAACCACATTTTATTTCTTACTTCACCAAGTAACTAAGTTCCCTCTGAGGAAAGTACAATAACCTAATGTAGATTTTCAATTAGTAGCACTCCGTGCCCAGTCTACATCAATATAAACTTCAAATAAAAAAGGCACATGTTTTTTAAACAATAGACCTTTACCAGGTGAACCCTTTAGATTTTTTAGCATCCTATATATTGCTACAAAATGTTCTTGCCTTGGTGAATGCATGAATTGACTAACTCGATTTATAGCAAATGCTATATCAAGACATGTATGAGATAAATAAATTAGTCTTCCAACAAGTCTTTGGAATTTTTCTATATTTATCACATTTTCAGTTTTAGCATGCTATAATTTCATATTCAGTTCTGTTGGAGTTTTGAATGCTTTACATCCAAGAAAACCTATTTGATTAAGTAAGTCAAGTATGTACTTACATTGAGTAACAAAAATACATTCCTTAGACCTTGAAAACTCCATGCCAAAAAGGTATTTTAATGTTCCCAAGTCTATGATTTCAAAGTCTTTAGCATCCCTTCTTCAATCTTTCTAGCTCGATATAGTTATCACCTATCAAAATTATATCATCCACATAAACAATTAAGATAGTCATTTTCCCTTGATTGGAATGCCTATGGAACATACTTTGATCTGCTTGATGTTAACAATAGCCATGACTTTTAACTACCTTCCTAAAACGTTCAAACCAAGCTCTTGGGGATTTTTTAAGACTGTACAAGGATTTCTTCAACCTACAGACTTTATTTTCACCAAAATTTTGTTCAAAACCCGAAGGTAAATTCATGTATACTTCCTCTTCCAAGTCTCCATTTAGGAAGGCATTTTTTACATCTAACTGCTACAAAGGCCAGTTATAGCTCACAGCCAAGGATAATAAAACTCGAACTGAGTTTAGTTTGGCAACAGGAGCAAAGGTTTCTTGATAGTCAATTCTAAAGATTTATGTAAACCCTTTTGCAATGAGTCTGGCCTTATATCTCTCTATAATGCCATCAGCATTGCATTTTACAGTAAATACCCATTTGCATCCCATGCTCTTCTTATCTCTTGGTAAGTTGACTACCTCCCAAGTACCATTCCTTTTTAAAGCATTCATCTCTTCCACAACTGCTAATTTCCATTTCGGGTCACCAATAGCTTCCTTAATGGTTCTTGGAATAAACAAGTTGGATACATTAGAAGTAAATGCTCTATGATTTTTGGAAAGTTTATGGTAGGATAAATATTTGGCAATGGGATGTTGGGTGCAAGTTTGGGTTCCTTTCCTAATGGCTATAGGAATATCAAGGTCTGATGGAGGTGAATGAGAAATAACATTAGGACTAGAATTACCCGAATTATTTAAAGGACCTTCATTCTGAGATTTTGATTGGTTTTTGCACATAATGATAGGCAGGTCTTTACCCTTTTACTGAATCTTTTTTCAAGAATAAACCATGAGCTCATGTTCAGGATTTATTTTCCTTTATTGTAGTATTTCTCCCCCTGTTTGTGACCATCTAAGTTTGGCACAGTTTGACTAGAATTATCCTTTTTTTCAAAATTTCAAATATTGTGTACATGAGTCTGTTTTTCAAAAACAAAAAGATCAAAGATAATAGGATTTGGTAATAAATAAGAAATTTCCCAAAAAAAATTATTCTTTATTTTTCTCCCCCTGAAGATAATTTTTGTCAAAAAAAGGTTGACTTTCAAGAAAAGCGACATCTAAATTGACAAAGACCTTTTTTATGTGGGGATTATAACACTTGTATCCTTTTTTATTTGGGGCATAGCCTATGAAAACACACTTTTCTACTCTAGCATCAAGTTTTGATTGAAACTTGTTTGGTATATGAACAAAAATAGTGCACCCAAAAACTTTTAATGGTAAGTCAGAGTTAATTTTGCATACAGGAAATGTTCTTTTAAAATAATCTAGAGGTATGATATATTTCAAAGTACGGGTTAAATAAGATGTTGTCAAAACAGCATCTCCCCACAGGTCTTTAGAAACGTGCATAGAAAACATTATTCCACGAGCCACTTCAAGAAGATGTCTATTCTTTCTTCCTACAATCTCGTTTTATTGAGGGGTATCACGACAAGTAGATTGATGTAAAATACCATTTTCTTTCAAGAAATTACCCAGACATTCATTAAAAAATTTAGTTCCATTATTTGAGCGAAGGATAATGATTTTTGTTTGAAATTGGTTCTCAACCATTTTTTAAAAATCTTGAAACAAACTTTTCACTTCAAATTTTTCATTCATCAAATAAACCAAACACAACCGAGTGTGATCATCTATAAAGGTGACAAACCATTTTTTTTAGACATGGTGGTAACTTCGGAAGGTCCCCAAACATCACTATGAATTAGATAAAATGGTTTTGATGCATTGTATGGTTATGCCAAAGCATTATCTGTTCTTTAACAGAGAGTGAACTAATACTACTTAAGCCTTGAGCTATTTTATTCCTAAATAGATTTTCATCAAAATAGTATAGACCATTAATCATCTTAGCATTACCAATCATCCTCCTTGAATTTTTGTCCTGAAAATCACAGTGAGTGTCATAAAAAACAGCACGACAGTTAGTATCTTTGGTTATTTTGCTAATTGATAATAAATTGCAGCTTAATTTAGGAACATGTAATACGAATTCAAGGATAATATCTTCTGAAATTTTTATTTTGCCCTTTCCTGCAATAGGTGAGAAAAAACCATCTGCAATTCTAATTTTTTCATTCCCAGAGCAAGGTAAATAACTATTATAGACATGAGGTGAAGAGGTCATGTAATTAGAAGCTCCTGAATCAATGATCCAAGGAGTAGAATGTAGATGACAAAATAGAACATTAGGATTACTACCTGTTTGAGCCAAAGAACCACTAGGAGTACTAAATGAGGAATTGAACTTTAGTAATTTTAGGAGATGATCCATCTGCTCTTTACTGAAAGGACTTGTTTCAACTTTTTTGCCATAAGAACTATACAATTGGATGTGTCTCTAGTCTTTTAGCTCTTCCAATTTGTTGGTTTACCATGAATTTTCCAATAAGTTTCTTGAGTATGATGTGGTTTTTTGCAGCAATCACACCATACTTAAGACTTTTCAGTAAATGTTTTGTTAGCACGTGCATCATAAGTCATTAAAGCAGAATTATCAACAATATGTTAGTTTCCTTCTTTCCAAGCATAACATTCCTACGCCTTTCTTCCCTTCTAACCTTAGCAAAGACCTCACCAATAGAGGGCAGAGGCTGTCGACCAATAATTCTCCCCCTTACGTTATCAAACCTAACTTTTAGTCCTGTAAGAAATATATAGATACGATGGTCTTCCATTATTTTTTATTGAGGTTGTAGTCTTCTAATGATTTTCATTCATAGTTATTGAACAGATCTAGATCTTGCCATAACTGCTTTAAAGAATTGAAGTACTAAGTAACACTATGTTCCCCTTGACGAAATTCACCAAGTTTTATTGTCAATTTATATATTTGGGACTGATTTCCCATATCATAGTACATCTGATTAATATTATCCCAAAGCTCTTTAGTTGTAGAATAACACATATAGTTGGAGCTGATGTCTTCCTCCATGGAGTTTATAAGCCATGTCATGACCATGGAGTTTTCAGTATCCCAGACAATATATGAGGCATCCTCTTTTGCTAGGATAGTCTTATCTCCTATTAGATAACCAATTTTTCCACATCCCCAAATATACATTCGAACTGATTGAGACAATGCAAAAAATTATCTCCATTCAATCGAATATTTGTGATTTGAATAGAGTAAGATTCAAAGTTGGGTGTATTGGTTGTAGGGTTTTTTGGGGGTGCAATAGAAGAACTAGAATCGAATGAAATTTCTGACATGGTGAAGAAGAGTTTAAAAATCAATAGTGTCTATATGAATTAGACCTACTCTGATAACATGAAAACAAGAGAGAATATTGAGAATTATAATTTCTCACTTGATAATTTATTAATATACAATACCTATATATATATGAATGAAATACAAGGATTAGTAAGAAAATAAAACAAATGTACAATCTAAGCCATAATTATAGTTGATTTACACCTAACATACACCTACATATTGACTAATTTCAGTTTGATATTTTAGTTGATTTATTGACTAATTTTAGTCTGATATTTCAGCTGCTTTACAGTGGATTTATTGACTAATTTTAGTCTAAACTTTCAGCTGATTTATTGACTAATTCCAACACTCCCCATCAATTTAATTCATAGAATGAGAATGAGAAATTTTAATTTTATTCATAGAATAACTCAGTTATATACACTAGGTTACAACCTAAATTTTGACCTTAATTTACACCAAAATTCAACCTAACTTACACCTAAATTCACCCTAACTTTAACCTACTAATTGCCATAATTAATGTAATGTATACAAATGTACAATTGTCAACAAGTATACAACTGTACAACTGTCAACACTTCCCCTCAAGATGGTGTATATATATCTCTCATACCCATCTTGCATATAAAAGAATGAAATAATCTGCTACACAAACTCTTAGTAAACACATATGCTAGTTAACTCCCCGAATTTGTATAGTTGATTCTTAGGCTTTAATCATCCAATTTTTCTTTGATAAAGAATTGATCAATCTCAATATGTTTGGTCTGATCATGTTGACTTGGATTGTTGGCAATGCTAATTGCTGCTTTATTATCATAATGCAGTAAAAAAGACTCCTTATGAAGAAGATGAATATCTTACATTAGCTTCTTAAGCCAAAGAAGTTCACAAACTCCTTGTGCCATAGCTCTATATTCTGCTTCAGTACTTGACCTAGCAACTACACCTTATTTTTTTCTTTCCATGTTATTAGATTTCCAC
This sequence comes from Mallotus repandus, assembly GCA_949671775.1. Taxonomy (NCBI): domain Eukaryota; kingdom Viridiplantae; phylum Streptophyta; class Magnoliopsida; order Malpighiales; family Euphorbiaceae; genus Mallotus; species Mallotus repandus. The sequence continues at coordinate 11,606 of CATIWM010093789.1, read as the reverse complement.
CAACAAAAGCACAGAAACCAGAAGTAGATCTTCTATCATTAGGAGATCTTACCCCTGCAAAAATGCCTTAATTCCCAAATGGCCATTGTTTAAGAAGAGTAATCCTTTCCTAGGATTAGATTTAAGATATCTCACAATCTAAAAGATGGCATCAAGATGTATAGTTCTAGTATTGTGCATAAATTAGCTTACTAGGCTTACTGCATAAGCGATGTCAGGTTGCGTGTGAGAAAGATAAATTAGTCTTCCAACCAACCTTTAATACCATTCAATGTCAACTAATTCTCTAACATTTTCCTTTAAGTTATGATTGACCTCGATAAGGGTATCTACAGGTTTGTATCCTAACATTCAAGTTTCCTTTAGCAAGTCTAGAACGTGCATTCTTTGAGAGAGAAATATGCCCTTCTCTGATTGTGCAACTTCTATTACAAGAAAATATTTGAGCTTTCCTAAATCCTTAATCTCAAATTGAGTAGCCAAGTATTTCTTCAACCTAGCCATTTCTTTATGGTTGTCACCTATCACTACTATATCATCAATATATACAACAAGAATAGTAATTTTACCATTGTGATATTTGATGAACATAGTATGATCCATATTGCATTGCTTGTAACCAAAATAAATCATTGCTTTACTGAATCTATCAAACTAAGCCCGGGGTGATTGCTTCAAATAGTATAGAGCTTTCTTTAGGTGACAAATTTTTCGTTCAGTCTTTGGATTAGAAAAACTAGGTGGAATCTCAATATAAACTTCCTCTTCTAATTCACCATGTAGAAAGGCATTTTTTACATCGAACTATTAAAGCTCCCACCCAAGATTAGCTGCACAGGATAAGATAACTCTTATTGAATTCATTTTGGCAACAGGAGCAAATTTTTCTTGGTAATCAATGTCGTAGGTCTGGGTAAAACCCTTTGCCACCAATTGAGCTTTTAGTCTTTCAATAGAGTTGTCTACCCTATGCTTTACAATGAATACCCATTTACATCCTAAGGGTTTTTTGCCAAAAGGAAGATCTACAATCTCCCAAGTTCCATTTTTGGCCAAAGCTTTCATCTCCTCTACCATGGCATCTTTCCATTTTAGATCATCAATAGCTTCCTTCCAACCCTGTGGTATAGAAATAGAATTCAAAAAAGACAAGAAGGTTCTATAGGAAGGAGACAGTGAGTTATAAGAAACAAAGTTAAAAATAAGATATTGAGTACAAGATCTAACTCCTTTTCTAACAGTAACTGGAAGATCAAGATTAGGTAATTCAATAGGTATATCATGAGTTGAAATAGGAAGTGGATTACCTGAATCAATAGGAATTGAGTCCGGGTCTGAAATTGAGCTATGTAGAGTGCTGCCTTTTTTACGAGCATACCTCAACAGATCAGGTTTATCTAGTCTCCCTATTTTTGTGTTAGTTTGTGTTCCTTCAATAGATTGAACTTGATCTCTACCAAAACTTTTATCACTATTTCTGTACTTATACTCCCCCTGACCACTATAGGTAGGTAGCTCAAGAATATGTGTAATCGAGGAAGTCATCTCTTCCATATGACTTGAAGAGATGATGATGGAGAAAAATATACCACTTATTCTCTAAAAGTAACATCCATACTCATAAAAAATTTTCTAGTAGGCGGATGATAACATTTATATCCTTTTTGAGTAGCAGAGTATCCAACAAAGACACATTTCAAAGCTCTAGGATCAAGTTTACCCCTAAAATATTTGCGTAAAAAACAGACACATCCAAATACCTTAGGAGGGATATTATAGGTGCGACTACCTTGAATAGGTTCTATTGGACATATGAATTCTAAGGTTCTCAAAGGCATGCAATTAATAAGATATGCAGCAGTAAGTACTACATCACCCCAATAGACTTTAGGAACATTCATAGCAAACATGAGAGCCTTAGTAACTTCTAAAAGATGCCTACTCTTACATTCGGATACACCATTCAGAGCAACAGTATAAACACAGCTAGTTTGATGTATAATCCCACAATTATCTAAATAGGAATGAAAGGTCTTTTCTATATATTCAGTATTATTATCTGTTCTTAAGATTTTTATCTTTGCACCAAACTGTGTAATAATCATTTTATGGAAGGACTGAAAACAAGAAAACACTTCATTTTTGGCATGCATTAAATACACCCAAGTCATCCTACTATAGCAACCAATGAAAGTTACAAACCATTTATAACCAGATAGAGACACCATAGGACCATACATCAGAATGAATCATCATAAAGGGAACTGAACTTTTGTTATTAACTGGAGCATAAGAAACTCTAGTATGCTTAGAAAGTTCACAAGCATCACAAACTAAGGTCTCCACATTATAATGCTTAAATAAGTGGGGATAGAGTTTTGCTAAAACATAAAATGAAGGATGTCATAATCTTTTATGCCACTGAATGATTTGATGATAAGTAGATTTAGATTCACCTAATACAACTTGACCTTTGAACAAAGGTCCTTCAACTAATCGATACATACCATCATGCTCTCTACCATAGCCAATCATTTTCCTAGTGTTCAAATCCAATATGACATAATGAGAATGAAAGAATTCAAATTTACAATTTAGATTTTTTGTGAGAGCACTAACTGGAAGATTGTATGAAAAACAAGGAATATGTAAGGAAAGAGGAAGAGTAATGGAAAGAGTGAAATTTACGGAACCTTTCCCGATAATAGGAGATTAAACTTGTATGTTATACGAACTTAATCATGACCTAAACAAGAAGAATAGGTAAAGTTTTTTCGAGCACTAGTCATATGGTCAGATGTACCAAAATCTATGATCCATGAGTCATCAGAAATAGTACGACTAGTATTGAAAGCTGAATAAGATATACCTGAAGATGCAAGATTAGAGGAAGAAGTGGAAGTAGAAGCTGGAGTACAAGGAGACTCAAGTCTGGCCATAAGATGTCGAAGAGTTTGTAGTTCCCCATCTGAGAGTCCACTGGAGGTGCAATTTTCTTTTGTTAATTTAGCATCAAGAGTTACAGACATGTGAGCTCAAGGACGTGTACCACTAAACCTTTTTCCACCTTAACCATGCATTGGACGACCATGAAGTTTCAAGCATATGTCTTTGGTATGTCTTGGTTTCCCGCAATAATCACACTTTCTATTATCTTGTTATGTTCCCCTTATAGACTTAATCTTTTCTATATCAAACTTTGTAATTGTGGTGGATGAGTCAAATAGCATACATGTTCATTCGATAAAAGCAATTGGTAGCATGGCATTACGTCTACTTTCTTCATGCTGCACATAGCTATATGCTTATCGTAGAGAGGGAAAAGGATCATGGCCGCGAACTTGTTCTCTAATCTGATCAAATATATCATTTAGTCCCACTAAGAAGTTATACACTCATTCCTTTTCAATTAGTTTATGGAACTTTGTAGCGTCAACAGTACAAGATGCTTGAAAATCCTGATAATAGTCAAGTTCTTGCCACAAGCTACTAAGTTCAAAAAAATACTGAGTAATAGTCATTTCTCCTTATTTGGTTTCATGAACCTTCTTATGTAATTCATATGCCTACGCATCATTACTTGATTGAGAGTAAGTTTGAGTTATTGCATCCCAAATTTTTTGAGCTATATCTAGGAGGGGCTAGCCTCGTGCAAGCTGTGGTTGCATTGAATTAATCAACTATGACATGATGAGTGAGTTTTCAGAGTCCTATTTGTTAACTGTCGAATCAATATCATCTGGTCTTCTTTTCCCATTGTTAATGTAGCCTTGCAATCCTCTAGCTTGAATGAATAACAAGCATGATTGTGACCAAACAAGATAATTTATTCCATCTAGCTTAACTGGACTTATTTACAGAGAGGGATTATTATTAAGGACAGCTGGAAATATTGTGCCATCAAACTCGGTCATGGCATTAGAGGATCCTTCCTTCTTTTCGTCAGACATATTTTGAAATTTCTCTTGATGTAAGAAATAAAAAAAACTATGAAAACAAAGGCAGCGGATAAAGAATAGTTGAGCAGGCATCAGAAGAAAGGATCAGAAGCACCAGACAGTGGAAAAGGAAGCAACAGACAGCAGAAAAAAAAGGTAAAAAATAAAAGCAGTAGACAACAAACAACAGAAATAAAGGATAGAAGTTACTGATATCTGATTCAAATAAAGGCTGCTGATTTATGAACTAGATGAGAGGAGCTGCTGATTTAAGGGACTGTTGATTTAAGGAGCTGCTGATTAAAGCCAGCTCTGATACCATGAAGTTTTTAAGAATGAGAAAACTTAATTTTATTCATAGAATAACTCAACTATATATACTAGGTTACAGCCTTAATTTACACCAAAATTCAACCTAACTTACACCTAAATTCAACTTTAACCTACTAATTGCCATAATTAATGCAATGTATACAACTGTACAACTGTAAATAAGTATACAGTTGTACAGTTGTACAACTGTCTACAAATACTAATTTACTTTTGGGTAAACTCTTAAATTCTATCAATTGTCAAGCGCCAATTTTTCATCATTCATGGTATTTCATTAAAAATATAATTTATACATGTAATAACACATTCTAGTTCAAGTCACTTTGGCAACTATAAACTATAACAATAAATACATGTATTTGCTCATAATAAAATAAGACAAACATAAATTCATAATAATATCATTCTCATTAAACATAATAATTATAAATAAATAACCTATTAATAACTTTCTATAGTTATTTTATTTATTATTATTTTAATTTGAAAACCTAATGAAATGTGGACAAACAACATTGCCACCGTCATCATCATCATTATTAGTTTAATGCAAAACCTTGACAACAATGCGGACAAAGTTTGCAATTTAAACCCAAATACATGCTCATGTTTAAAAGTAATAAAGATAAAATATGGAACCTTCATTAACCTATTTGAATCCATTATCTGATTAGGCTACAAGTCCCCACGTGAAATCAAAAACAAATAGTTTAACTTAATAAGAAATTCAATAGTTCAACCAATCGATGTTGCTAAAAGCCCAAGCAAAACAATTAAAAAAATTGGTAATTATATAATCTGTCATCATAACTCATTATCCAAAATAATTTGCAAATAAAAAAAAAACATAAATCTATCGATTAATATTAATTATACAAAGAAAATATTTATTTTTTTAACACATGCTCTGATACCACTTGTTAGTTTTTCTTGATAATAAGACATCGTAACCATAAACCCTAAGAATCTTTAAAACTAAATATTTTCATGATACAATAAAATAAATAGGATAGAAAACTTATTTGAATTCGCAGTAAAATTCTTGCTTGAAGGCATATATGAGAAATCAGTTTCTCTTTTTTGTCCCTTAATTTTTAATCACAACCTATATATGGAATTAGGGTTGTGTTTCAGTTGCGTGAGAGATGACCAATTTACATACATATTTATAGACATCCTTACTTAATCAGGTACATTCATCACGTAACCCTAAAATCATTGTACAAGATTAATTCACAATTCTAATTTAATTAGGATTAATATTTTACTCTAATTAATTTTAATTGGACCATATTAATGGGCTTATTTTTCTAACATCAATAGTTGTAGCTCTCTGGAATTCCAAGCAAATCTCTGTTAAATGTTTTAATTCTAATTAAATAACTATTACCAGTAACCTGATCCTGGCAATGCAAATTAGTCTAAATAGTTATAAATAATTAATTTATCTTGGAGCTAGTTGTTCTTGCTGAGAATTAAAGAATAAAGAATGAAGCACTCTTATATATATATATATACTCTCTGGAATTCCAAGCAAATCTTTGTTAAATGTTTTAATTCTACTTAAATAGCTATTGCCAGTAGTTATAAATAATTAATTCATCTTGGAGCTAGTTGTTCTTGCCAAGAATTAAAGAATAAAGAATGAAGCACTCTTATATATATATATGACTGGGTAAACGGGTATAAATCATGCATCTTCACCATCATTCTACTTCTGCAAAACACCAAAAAGTAAAAAAGAGAGTGCATAAAGTTTCACTTACACCCTTAATCCCCTTGATCATGGAGAGAGAAGATTCAACGATGATATATGAAGCAGCAAAAACAGGTTGTACAGCAACCTTAAACGCATTAATCCAAAGAGACCAATTAATTCTTTATAAAGTTTCACTTACACCCTTCACAGAAATTCCCTTACACATATCAACGTTGCTTGGCCATTTTCATTTCACCATTCTTATTCTTGATAAGTGTCCCATAATGGTTACAAAGCTTGATTCTAGGGCTGAGCATCAGTCAGGTCAGGTGGAGAAAATGGTGAACCGATCGGTTATGGTGGAAGGAAATTACTGAGCTGAACTGAACCAATAGGTCGGTTGTCAAAAAATTCAGTTAAGATCGGTTCAGTTCATCGGATTGGGCTCGGTTGGGTTAGGCTTTGGGCTTATTGACAAAAATTTTAAAAAAAAATCCACATATTCATTTTCACTAACAAATTATGGGCTAAGCCCAAATTACATATTGTTTTAAATACAAAAAAAATGGCCTTTTGCTGCAATATATCCTACCAATTCAATTTACATTTCAGTCTAGATGTCTAAAAGATTAGGACTTAGAATAGTTATATCCTAAAAACTATAAATTACAAAATAAAATATGAATTGGCCTATACAAAAAATTGTAATTCCAACTTGCACAGTCCATATACAAAAAAAATAGCAGATATGGCTCAGGAGCTTTCCCCCAAAATGCTATAGCAGATACCAAAAATAAACCAAACTACAGCAACACATATATTTTTACCTGCACAAATAATTAACAAAGTATAAACCATTATGTGATTAAAAAGAACCTAAGTTGTGTAACAAAAGTGGCTCAGGATGCTTATATTTTCAAATCCTATTAGAATATAAGAAAATTTCTTGCAGCAACAACCAGATAGTTTAAACTATCTAATAATAGCCACCTATAGAAAAAAACAAGTACTCTAATAAAAAAATCATATTCTAATAGGGTAGAAGCATCATCACTGCCAAAAACAAACATCAAAATCAAATAAGAGGCTCAGGATAGCAATAGTTAAATCACATCAAAAATGCGGCTACATTTCTAGCACCTAAAAGATACCAAAGAAACTTAAGTAAGCATTCTATCAAGTCTTAATAGATTAGGGTGACTCAGAACTTAGTGCAACAATAACACATGCACCTCAAAGGCACTGCAGGTTGGTCACATCTAAGTCAAACTAAACCAAAAGTGGATCAGAAAATGAGTGATTCTCAACAGATCAATAAAGCACAAGCAGTCAGCAAAGTAAAATAGGCAGCAAAGAATTAAGCAGATAGTAAAGAATCAATGAATAAACTTAATATAGTTCATTTACTGAGTCTGTGGGATAGAAGGGCCACTACCCACTTGTTCCAAATCTGAAAAAAAATAAAACAAATATTAGATGGTGAAAGCTTTGGATATTATTAGAAAATAATAAAATAACTTAAATATGGAAATAAGAATATAACCTTTTTCAAAATTCTCTAGATCATCAACATTTTACTTAACTGACACTGGTTGATAAAGGGATCTCAGCCAATCCTATGTGCATATGAAAGCCAGAACAATTTTTGGAGTTAATGAACTCCTGAAAGTATCAAGTACACATCCACTAGTACTGAAGGTAAACTCAGATGCAATAGTTAAAACAGGCACAGCTAATATATCCCTAGCCATATGAGAGAGTATTGGAAACCTCTCTGCATTAAGCTTCGACCAACGAAGGATATCAAAATTGTCTGAGTCTTCCACCACTGCCTCACCTAAATAAACATCAAGATCTATTTTTTTGCTACCACCCAATCTAAAATCTTGCTTTTGCTTCTTAAATCTTGCTTTAGTCAATGACATTGGTTTGCCATGAGCTTCACTGTCAAGCTGAGATTCAGGTTGGCTTGACTGACTTGCAATTGATTTAGAAGCACAAAAAGCTCCATGCATGCTCATATAATCATCAAATAGAGCAGACATATCAAGGTGCAAGTTGGTAAACAAATTGTTTCCCAACTCTTCACCATATATTTAATTAATTGAGAACTTAAGAAAGTCAATCTTACATCAGGGTCCAAAATTGTTGCTATAAAAATAATGGAGTTCATTTTTTTAGGCTCCCCTAATATTTATGAAATTTTTGTTTCATGTTCATGCCCATATGCATAATAGAAATGTCAGATGAAAACTGCATCTCATCCAAAAGAAAACTCAAGTCAGAAATTTTAGATAAAAAATAATTCGCAGTGACATATTTTGATCCAAAAATTCTTACAATTGCATCATAAAAAATTTCCAACATCTGAACCATGCAAGAGACATGCTCCCAATCAACAAAGTCTGGAATAGCATCACCCATGTCTGATCGAAAGGAGCTTTCAGTCTCCTCATATTTTTCAAAAGCTTTTTCATAGCAACAAGTTATCTTCAACATAATGTAGGTGGAATTCCAACTTGTTGGAACATCAAGACTCAATGAATTTTTGCATTCAATGCCAATCAGATAAAATATTTCCCTAAATTTTCTCAACCTTTGAGGAGAATTCCTCATGTATCTCACTCCCTCTCTTACTTTCTTAACACTAACATATGACTCCTTCAACCCATTATTAATTATCATATTTAAGACATGTGTTATGCATCTTACATGCAAAAACCTCAACCTAAAAAAAGATGCACCCCAACTGTGTAATTTCTTTTTTAAATATCCTACAGTTGTGTCATTTGATGATGCATTATCAACAGTTATGCAAAACACAGATTTAATACCCCAATCTAGCAAATAATTTTCTAAGGCCTTTGCTATATATTCCCCCTTATGAGATGTTACAGGCACAAATAAAATTATTTTTTTATGCAAATTCCACCCCTTATCAACAAAATGAGTTGTCACACACATGTAGTTTATTCTTTGGTTTGATGTCCAAGAATTAGTAGTAATGCTTATTCTTTGTTCAGCTTTAATAAAAGCTTTCAGTTTTACCCTCTCAGATACATACATTTCATAACAGTCTCGGGGCACAGTCCACCTAGAGGGAATCTTAAATCTAGGGTAGGAAGCATGCATAAATTTTTTTGAAACCAAGTCCTTCTACAAATCTAAAAGGAAGTTCATCAACTATAACAATCTATGCAAGTGCAGTTCTAATTTAATCATTATCAAATTTCCATGAGCAAATGACACCAGTTTGGATGGTATTTTCATTATCTAAAGGAGCTTCCCCTAAATTACTAACAGCTTTCAGAGTTAAGAGTGTCTGCCTAGTATTCAAATTTTGTGGTATTTTCACGCAATGCAAAGCATGATTTTTTTAGGAAGATGTGCCATGCTTTTTGGAATGAGCATTAATTTTAGCAGCACAGTAAAGGTACTTACCCTTTTGAACTACACCATGCTCATCTTTTAGTCTCTCAAAAAATTGCCAAACTGTAGATTTAGGTTCAGTCTCTTTTCTTTTTTTTCGTACAGGAACTTTAGCCTGAGTCTGCTAGACAGTTGTAATAGGAGTTACTTCCACCTCATTGGCCTCAGTAGCAGTAGAGCTTTCAGGGACACTAGTGGCATTATTATTGCCACTGGCTATTTCCATCTATTACATTTCCAAAATAAAACATGAACAAATAAAAGGTATTAGGAAGTTCCAACAAATTTATTATGTAATAAAAGGCAAAAAAATACAAGAAACTCAACATATACTAAAAATATACCTTTAATATGTAGCAAACTCTGTGTACCAACTGTCCAACAGATAGAACTGAGCAGGAATAATCTGCTCCCACCCTTTTTCTTTTATAAAGATATAACTTAATAGCTTCAAGTTTTCACTTTCAGCTTCCACCCTTTTTAGAGTTATAACTTAAAGTTTTAAGCTTCCACCATTAAAAAACCCTCAACACTACAGACACAGTCACACAAAACAGAACACACACAAGTTTTATTTAAGCAAATTACTAAAAAAATCTCTTTTCTTATAATAAATCATAGAAAATAAGAACTAATAGATAGTAAAAATGCAATTTTCCACTGAAACGTACCCACAAGCAAAGGAAAACATACGCAGAAACACACAAACATAAATTGACAAAACCAAAGTCCATATGAGAATTGATTTATCACAGTCACAAATTCAGACAACAAACCAAAAAAAAAAAGTTAATATCATGTTCATTTACATGCATGCATCTAATTTTTTATAACAAAATTTTAGATCGGCTAACAGGGTGGAATAAAAAGACAGATCTATCAAAAACGAACATAATAAATATTAGATCTATTAAAATATAAACTAGATAACAATCAAATATTAGATTAAAAATTCTTTCACAAACCATATCAAACTTTTTAAAGATAAAATCAAAAAAAATTGATTTTGCATGTAAATAAATAATAAAAATATAAATCAGATCATACAAAAAATCCACTTTCCATGTAAATCAAAAGATAAAAAGTAAAACCCATAGGAATCGTTGATAATAAACCATAAAGCTTCCACCAACCCTTTAAAATTAACGAGATCATGTTAATCATCAAAGAAATAAATACAGAACTAAGAAATTACCAACACAAACATATATGAAATGATGAATATGATGTGTTTATTTGTTTTATGTTTGAGGCAAAAGAGACTGAAAGTAATCAAAACGATTACTTTGAGATTGAGAGACCAAAATCAGAGACAAGTGAGTGATTAGGGTTAGAGTTATGGTTACAGGGTTAGAACTTAGAGGAGATGAGAAGAAGAAGATAAAAGGGTTTAGGGCTAGGGTTACAGAGGAGAGGAGAGGGTGGCTACTGTGAGGAGAGAAAGAAATGGGAGAAAATAATAAGAGGGGTAGGGTTTTTTTCTTTTATAGTCCCACCCCCCTTCAAAAACGACGTTGCATACTATATATATATATATCGGAAATTTGAGTCGGTTCAGTTAGTCATTAAGTCCAACCGAACCGACAACTGAAATCCGATATTACCCATATCTCTAAGCCGATCCGCCCTTCATTCAATTTCAAAAACTGAACCGTGCTCAATTTTCGGTTCGAATCGAAAAATTGGGCACGGACGATTTCTACTCGGCTCTATATCAAAGTAATCGAGACGTTTAGGTTTGAATATTTTTAATTACATGAAGTGCTAGAAGTAACATTCAAACTATTGAAAACAATTGCTACAGAAAAACAAACTAATAAAAATAATGTCAGAAATTAAAGTTAAAAAAATAAACTTTTTCTCGATTGAACATTTTTTTAAATCCGTAAAAGTTTTTCTATTCATATCGACATACATTTATAATATAAGTTGGTTTTATATATTTTAAGGCATAAATATATATATTTTTTGGAAGCATTTTAAGGCTTTATATTCAAAATAAAAGTTTAAGAATTAAAAAAAAATAACGTAAATTAATTAATAGATGTCAAATATTAAACATTAACGTTATAAAATTTAGGGCGAAGCTATGCGTTTTGGCTAGCTATATATGATAACGAGAATTAATGGTTATGATGGTTATCATGTAGCCTTTCAGTAGTTGAAGTATAATTATTAATTAGCTGGTTAAACATCTTAAACCTGCT
>CATIWM010093771.1:0-21194 GCA_949671775.1 Mallotus repandus | reverse complement strand
AATGGAGGCAACAAGTTTAGTTTAAATTTTGTATGTCGAAGTTAATGTAATGATTAGATATTAGATTTCAGAATATGGAGCCAAAAGACTTGGCTGAGATTATTTCAATAACCATTTTTGGTTTGAATTTTATAACCTTTTTCTTATTAGATATGTATATAGAAGTGCAACAATTAAGAAAAGGATGAAGACCATAGTTGAGGCTTCCATTTGCATTTTTAGTTTATATATGATACCGTACAAGTATATTTCTATTAAACTAAGGGTTTATTTTTCTAAATAAGGGTTACCAGCGGAGGAAGCAGGACCAATCTAAATAGGAAGAGAAGTTCCTCATTAAGAAGATTTCCGGATTAGGAAGGAACTCCTCAAATAGGTACAAATCCTACATGGAAGAGAAATCTTATTCCTCTTAGGTTTTAGCATCACTACCTCTATAAATACTCCTCACATCTTTCATTATCATTCATTCTATTCTAAGCTCTTTACTCTCTTTATCTCTCTAAACTCTCTCTCTACATTCTCTGACTTAGGCATCGGAGGGTTCATGGGGATCCTCCCCATATCTCACATTGCCTCTTGTTGATCGCTTATTTACATGACTCAGAGGTTTGGGAAATCAAGTTATCAAGTGGCGCCGTCTGTGGAAACCTCGTGAGTCAAAGCCATTATTATCTAGCGAGAAAAATAATCATATCATGGCATCTAGCCCAACACCAGTTACAGACACTCAGTTTAATCCACCAAGTACAACCCCAGAAACCCATATCAATCCATCGACCCCTATCCCACCAATCAATTCGTCAACTCCCATTCCTCCAACTGACCCGTTATCTCTCATTCAACATATTAGACCATCATCACAAATTCCCCTTAATGTGCATATGCCACTCGACATCACCCAGGGATGGTCAACTCCATGTACTAATTTCCCTTATTATGTTCCTTTGCAGCATACTAGCAGACCCATACCCTCCATACCTTTTTCTAGCCTATCAGGAACTCCAATCACAAACACACCAGACCTAAACTCAACCTACCTTCATAAAAAAAAAAGAGGCAATGATAAAAAAACATCTAAGCCCAAATGATCCTAATACAACAACAACTGAATGCCCTAATTCAAGACAGCAATCTTGGAATGGCTAATCCAGAGAACAATGTGATCATACCACCAGTAGCAACTCAAAGCATACTCAGTGGAAGCAAAGAAGCTCGGAAAGATCCAGAAGGGGAGTCTAGCATGAGTATCCCAGCCCTAGATGATTGACAGATAGCTCAGAAGGTTGAGCAAGTAATCTAGAAGGCTTATGTGGGGCCGAGTACGGAAGATGAATGTGTCATGGAAGGAACAACACCCTTTATAAGCAAAATAGTCATAATAGAGATTCCATCCAAGTTCAAAATGCCCCAACTAGATCAATACGATGGCACCGGAGATCCGATCAACCACATATCATCATTCAAAACTAAAATGATGCTCCAGAATGTGAATGATGAAATTTTATGTCGATTCTTTCCAAGCACACTCATCAAAATCATTCAAAGGCGGTTTCATCAGCTCCCTAAGAACTCTATTTCATCCTTTGAGGAGCTGGTGAAGAAATTTAAAACTCAATTTATCACCAATGTTCCTCCTGCTAAAAACATGCATGATCTCCGGATATGCAAACAGGAAGCTAATGAGTCATTGAGAAACTACCTGGATAGGTTCAATAACATAGCCATGCAAATTGAGAACTTGAGTGATGAAGTGGCTATAGAGGCAATGAAGAACGGGACTCGGCTGGGAAAACTGAAAGACGAGATCATGACGAAAGAACCTCGCACCTTTTCCAAGGTTATGTCCATGGCTACAAAGTTGATCAAGATGGATGGTGACAGAAGGCTACGACGGGATAATGAAAGGCCACCTAATAAGAAGACTGAAAGAGTTAATCTAAGAAGGCCCACAACTCCTCGCAAACATTTCAGAAATTCGGTGGAGGGATTCATAAGGGAAACTGAAAGGTATATACTCGTGTCAAATTATACATAGTTTTAGTTGTCTAATTTGTATGCATTTGTATATTTTGAATAGCATTTAGTATAGAAAATCACATAGAATTATATACTTTTATGTTTTCTTTATTTTTGTTAGGGAAAAGAGTTTTAGAGGTGATTTGGTAGAGATGAGCAACAAAAGGAGGAGAAAATGGAACATGGTATTGTAGAGCTAGCCAATGTCATGATCGCAGTTAGATGCGCTATCGTGGATATGCCAGAATGGCAGCCCATGAGTGATTTTGACCCTTGCATGAGCATAAACTTCACGCGAGCGCGACTTTTGCTCGAGAGCCCTTTTTATGGGAGCATGGATCTTTCACGATCGTGGCTTCATCGTTTCCAGCACTAAACATGCCGAGGTGTACTAAAATTTAGAAATATCTAAGGGGAGGTGAAAGGACTTGTTCTAGCAGGGCTAAAAATGAAAAAAGGCACAAATTACTTGGGGAGGAGGACACACAATATACACATGCTCTCACATTCTCTAGAATTATCACTCATAAGGAACAACACACAAGAAGAGAGAGAAGAAGGAGGAGAAAAAGGAGAAAAAGAAGCTGAAGGAGGGAGACCCAATTGAAGATTCAATCTCCTTTGGATAAAATTTCTCACTCTTATCCTTATTCTAGTCTCTTGTGTGTAATTGAATATTGAATGTTGGTCTTAATAGCCATGAGTGGCTAAGTACTTTAATATTGTTGGGATTTTGGAAACCCATTTGATTTAAGTTTATTTAATATATTAGTTCTTATTTATAATTTGTATAATATGTTTGTTAAGCTTTGTTGAGTATTGTATTGTGGCCAAATGCAATCCTTATTTGAATTTATGCATTGAGAGATGGTAGATTCAATAGACCTATAAAATACTTATTAGATCTTTCAATGACTTGAGAAAGCTTGTTTAGATCTAATCCTCCATAAGTTTTTTTATTGCCTTTCAAGTTTGATATTGATTACTTGATTTATGGTGATGATGAGAGTTAAGCCATATTTTGAGAGTTAATTGATGCTTATTAGTGTGATAGCATTACTCGAGAGAGATTGTTAATTCAGTTTATGAAAGCTTGAGGTGTGTATTGAACTTGAATTAATCTATTATTTGACTTAAGGATAATATGGTGTACAACTTCCCAACAACATGTTTTTCCATTGATTCATCTCCTCATTAATTAGCTAACTACAGTTTAATTTGCATTTTATTATTTGCTAATTATTTAGTGTGTTTATTATTTTATTAAAATTTTATTTGCAAGCTCTAAACATATTAAACTAAATCTAATAGGTGCTTAGTCCCCAATCCCTATGGAGACGACACTCAACTCACTACTATATTACTTGTTCAACCCGTGCACTTGCAGATCAACCCAAAAAGTTTTTGGTGAAATTGTCGGGGATTGATGAAGCTAATATCATAATTGATCAATATTTTTTTGGATTAGAGTATTTGTTATTTTAGTATTCTATTTTTGATTTCTATTTTAGCTACTTCAGTGATGTGTATACACAATACTCGTCGTCTTAGACAAAAACCTTTACTCTTTAGTCTGGACTTGTCAAAGTTTGAAAGAGAGAATCGAAGGACATTAAAGAGTACATTGAGTAATATGGCTGCACAAGGAGCACAACCAGCTGATGCAGAAAGAACTCTGCTAGAGTTTGCTATCCGGGTTTAGAAGGAGCTAGACAGAGCATTGCAAGGTCTAATGTCCAAGCAAAAAGCTTTGAGATTAAACTAGTACTCTTTTAGATGATTCAATCCATTGTTCAGTTCCATGGATTGCCTTTAGAGGACCCAAAAATGCGCATAGCCAACTTTTTGGAGATATGTGACACATTCGAGTACAATGGAGTCTCCAATGATGCTATTCGATTGAGGCTTTTCCCGTTCACTGTTAAAGATAGATCCAAGTTGTGGCTAAATTCTCAACCTCCAGCATCAATTACCACTTGGGATTCACTTATAAAAGCATTTCTAGCAAAATACTTTCCTCCTACAAAGATGGCAAAGATTGTAAAAGACATCACCATATTTCAGCAAAATGAGAATGAGTCTTTGTTTGATGCATGTGAGAGATTCAAGGAATTGTAAAGAAGTTGTCAACACCATGGCTTTCCTAAAGATGTTCTCATTCAAACCTTCTATAATGGTGTGATGAGGTCTACAAGAGACATAATTGATGCAGTTGTAGGGGGATCTTTAATGAGGAAAACTATTGAAGGTGCTTTTGACCTCTTGGAGGAGATGGCTACCAACAATTGCTTATGGCCTTTAGAGAGGCATTTAGTTCCTAAACAAGGAGGAAAAATTAGAGTTGGGGATGTTACTTTCATCAAAGCACAAATTGCTGCACTAAACAAAAAGATTGGTGATTTAGCAATGAGAGGTAATATTTTCCCAACATCATCTACAACTATATATTGTGGACATTGTCATGTGCTTGACCACTCAAATCTTGAGTATGGTTTTGGAGGTGGAAATGTGTATGTAGATAGAACCCTTAAAAATTACAGCTTTGTTTAGAACTAATTCCAACTAAGGCAACAAAATAACAATCCTTACTCAAATGCCTACAACCAAGATTGGAGGAACCACCCCAATTTCTCATGGAGTAACAACCAAAACTCTCAAGGTTTCTCAAACCAATTTCCTAAACTAGCACCACCACCTGGATTCCTAGCCAAGTCTATTAATGAGAGATTTACTACTATAGAGTCTAAGTTTGAGTCAAACTTTGAAAAATTTATGGAAGCTATTAGCTCAAAGATTAATAGCCTAAATGAGAAGTATGATTAAATGTTCAAGCACCACTCTTCATCAATCTACAATATAGTTGTTCAACCTGGCCAGTTAGCAAATGCAATTGCTACTAGAAATCAAGGCCACCTTCCAAGTAACACAGAAGTAAACCCAAAAGAGCAAGTCAATGTATCACCTTGAGAAGTGGTAGAGAACTTCAAGGTCAGCAATAATTACTATTGAAGGCTGATAAAGAAAAAGAGCCACAAGAGGTAAAAATTGAAGATGTGCAAGCTGAAACACAGGAGAAGAAATCTAAAGAATAAAAAAGAAAGCAAGTGGAGTAGCCCCCTATTATTGATACATTAAAGTATGCTCCAAGGATACCTTTTCCTTTGAGGCAGAGGAAGATGAATGATGATGAAAAAAATGTTTACTAGATTCATAGAAACCTTCAAGAACCTAGAGTTAAAGATACCACTCTCAGAAGCTTTGAATGAGATGCTAAAGTACTCAAAGTTCCTTAAAGACATTATCACCAACAAGTGGAAATGGAATGTCAATGAGACAGTACCTCTAACGGATACTTGTAACTCTATCATTTTAAGAAAAATTCTAGTCAAACTTAAAGATCCAGGGAGTTTGACAATTCCTTGCACTCTTGATTCTAATGAATTTCCTAAATGCCTATGTGATTTAGGTGCTAGCATTAATCTTATGCCTCTTTCTCTTTTTAGGAAGCTGAATCTTAGAGAGGTGATCAACACCAACATAACTCTTTAACTAGCTGATCATTCGATTATTAAAATCATATGGAGTAGTTGAAGATGTGCTTGTTTGAGTTGGCAAATTCTTATATCTAGTGGACTTTATGATATTGGACTATAAGCAAGACAAGCATTGCCCCTTGATATTAGGAAGACCCTTTCTTAATACTAGTAGGGCATTAATTGATGTGTATGAGGGTAAGATCACTCTGAAAGTTAGATAAGAGAAAGTATATTTTGTGATGAATAGACTCATCAAAGACATGAAGAGTGAGGATCCTAATGAAGAAGGAAATATGGTAAACAAAAAAAAAATCAAAGAAGCATCATACTTTTGAAGAAACAGAAGCCTAAACCAAATAAGAATCCCTTGCCTTCTCAAGTTGAGACTAAGATAAAGAAGGACAAATCAAAAGTGAATTTGAAGAAGAAGGCTAAGCAAATGATTAGAATGGTATACATGCCTAGAAAGTATGTTGCTTCAAAGGGCAAAATGAAGATTGATTCAAAAGATGGTGGAAGCGAGAACCATCAACCATTACTTAACAATAAAGATTAGGGATGTTCTTCCTCCTCAATCACTTGAAATAATGAATTACAAAGGAATGGTCAAGCTAAAGACCTTAAATTAGCATATTTTTATTTTAATATATTTGTTGTCTATTTAAATATTATGTTTATCATTTTTACTTTTTATTTTTATTTAATGTGTAAATTTTATTTCCTTGTTGATTATATGTGCTTCAAGCAAAGTGTGATAGAAGCTTATGTATGGTTTTTGGCATTTAATTAGATGCAAGGCAAAAGCTGCGCTTGCTGATATTTGTGCGATTTCTCAATCAGTTCTCTAGGCAGAAGACATGATCGCATTGTGAGTCGAGATCGCTAAGTGCTCAATAGCCTAGCCATTGTGCTAAACCCGCATTCGCAAAAAATCAGCGTTCACGAATGCCCAAGCCTCTTAAGCTTAATTCATCTTGTTGCAATCACGTCTACATGTATTTTGGCTACCTATTCTCTTCTGTTGTGATCGCATATTTTTTGCGATCGCGTACCCTATTATGCAATTAAATCAGTTGCCACCCATTTCCCTCCTCTACTTTCTTTTCAAAACCCATGACCTCTAACCTCCCACAAACTCTGCAAAATACCCAAATCTCAAATCTCACACTTAAATCTTCATCAAATCTCTTTAAATCTTCTATAACCATTCTCTCCCTACCGCTAGTATAACCCTAACATTTTCAATTTTTACCTAAATCACCACAAGCCCTATTTCCTCAAATCTCACCTTTTCTACCAAAAATAAAGCACTCATTAGCCTCCATCTAATGTCATCATCAAGAAGCAAGAAAAGGGCAAGGATTACTGGGAAACAAGTGATTCAGGAGGACGAAGTGGATCTAGCATCCAAATATGGCACCCCATTTCCAATTTGTATGTCAGAAGAAGGAGATAAGTATATTTCTCTTTCTCAAAGGAATTTTATGGTGCCTAAATGTTTGGATATGAGCACACTAGTAGGTGTTCAACTTAAAGATAGAGTTTTAGAGCTTTGTAAAAGGTTAGGGTGGGTGAAATTTGTGGATATGACTCACTTTATGTTCAGAGATTTGACATTAACGTTTTACACCACTCTAAAACTCTCCAATCATGGTCATATGAAATTTGATTGTAGGCTTAATGGGAAACCAATTACTATTAATTATGACACCATGCTTCCTGTGTTTAGGTTCCCAAAAGGAGGGATTAGTGAAGCACCAAATATATACAAATCTAGGGATTTCTAGAGAAAGATAACAAGACCTGATGCGATTTGGGATGTGAGGGCTTCACCAAATGGGCTGATCAGGGACCATAGCTATATGGATTATGCACAAGTTTATATGCTATTCCATTTTTGGGAAGATGGAGAGTAATAAGGTTTCGAGGTAGGAATTGTTGATGTTGTGGTATATGCACACATCCACAAAAATCTCCACTACATATTTTATTCTGCAGACCTTGTGGCATGTAGCCAGAGATCCTAAGGCTTTGATCTCCATAGGCAACATCACAGTAGGGTTGGCAACGCACTTTTAAGTTTTCAATCCATTAACTACTGAATTGCCAGCTATTCCATAGGAGTGATTGAATTGGATTGTGCTTATGAGAGCTGAGATATTGAAATCTAACTCAGAGTTAAGGGAATAATCAACAAGAAAGTATTTTCATTTGAGGCAGTCTACTTCCCAAAGAAGAAAACTACCTCCTGTTGATCAGGGTGATGACGCAGAGTCTGAAGAAGAGGAAGAAGAAGAAGAACAGAAACCACATCTTTTACTGCCTGCCCTAGCTCAAGTCGACATGACTCAAGTTCTAGAGAAGCTAGATCTCTTCAAAACCTCCATGGAGTCAAGATTTGAGAGCCTCAAGAAGATGGTGATAAAGAGATACAATGATATCAATGATCGCCTTATTGACATTGAAAATGAGATCTCATACCATAATTTTTAAACTCCAAAAATACTTTAAGGCTTCGGGTTACCCAGATATTCCTTCACCTTCTCCTCAAAGGCCAAGAGAACCGTTGTCTCCAGATTCGTCACATCAACAATCACCTTCAGGCTCCCCTCCACAAGGGGAGTAAAATATTTTCTCTAACTCTTTTTAATTTTTTAATTTTAAGTAGTTTTTAGTTTTTTTTATTTTCTTTTGCATTTCATATTTATAATTTTTTCTTGTAAATTTTTATTTTTGGTTTTGGGTTATGTTTATGCATTGTATACACTATTTATGTTTTACATTTAGGTACCCCACTCACATTGAGGACAATGTGTAATTCAAGTGTTTGGGGGGGACTCATTTTGCACATTTTGCATTTTAGTATATTTTAGGTATCATGCATTTGCATTTTGCATTTGTGTAAATTGACCCCAATTTTTTTAAAAATTTTAATACTCGATGCTTGAAATTTTGTCAATTATCTTAGTATTGAATTTGGTATATGTTTTATAGTTTTGTTGAGCATTTGTGTTTAATCTCCTTTTAATGGTTAGTTTGGTATCTTTGTAAACTTAGTTGACATTTTGAGTTAAGATTTTTGAGCATTTAATCAACTTAATGTATGTTGTTGCTTGCTTGATCATGAATGTGAATGATTGTGTTGGGATTTAGTATTTTGAATGAACCAAACTCCTCTTTAGGGTCGTTTTTAGTTGTATGCGAAAGGAATCATAAAAATACTCGATTTCCTTTCCAAATAAAAGAAAAAGAGAAAGAAAAAGAATAAAAGTTCTTAGGAACTCGAATTACTCTAATGCTCTTTTATAAGAGTATGAGTATTCAAAGAGCCCTCTCGAGGTGTTCACATTGAGTAGTTCAGGAAAAACGGAGAACTACCGAGAGAGGAAAGAAAAAGCACAAAGTAAAAAGAAAATAAAAAGGTTAAGAATTTGTTTCCGTATGCTAAATTAGAACAACCTTAAATTGGAGTTTTTTTCATTCGTGTTTGCTTTCCCCAAGATTTTGGTTCATTTTTATGTGAATGTGAGTAGATAACATGCTCTTCACTTGGTAATTACTTGATTTGTTTACCTTATTTTGAGATGTGTAAACTAGCTATTAGAAGGAGATTGACTTGTATGTTTGATGAAATTTGAGATATACACCTTGTTCATTACTTTGATAGTGTGTGCTCTTGAGTTTGCTTGAGGACATGCAAAGATTCAAGTGTGGGGTTATTTGTTGGTGTTAAATTATACATAGTTTTAGGTGTCTAATTTGAATGCATTTGTATATTTTGAATATCATTTAGTATATAAAATCATATAGAATTATATACTTTTATGTTTTCTTTATTTTTGTTAGGGAAAAGAGTTTTAGAGGTGATTTGGTGGAGATGAGCAACAAAAGTAGGAGAAAATGGAATAGAGTGCTGCAAAGCTAGCCACTACCACCATCATAGCTGGATGCACAATCGTGGATATGCTAGACTGCCAACCCATGACTGATTTTGAGCCTTGCACAAGTGCAGACTTCATATGAGCGTAGCCAATGCACGAGCACCACCTTTGCCCGAGAGCCTTTTTTATGCAAGTGACGACTTCCACGATTGCAGCATCATCGTTTCTAGCATAGAACATGCTGAGGTGTACAAAAATTTAAAAAAAATCTAAGGAGAGGTGAAATGACTTGTTCTAGAAGGGCTAAAAAGGAAAAAAGGAATGAATTACTTAGGGAGGAGGACACACAATATACACATGCTCTCACATTCTCTATAATTATCACTCATAAGGAACAACACATAAGAGGAGACAGAAGAAGAAGGAGAAAGAGGAGAAAAAGGAGCTCAATGAGAGAGACCTATTTAAAGATTCAAGCTCTTTTGGATAACATTTCTCACTCTGATCCTTATTCTAGTCTCTTGTGCGTAATTGAATATTGAATGTTGGTCTTAATAGCCATGAGTGGCTGAGTACTTTAATGTTGTTGGGATTTTGGAAGCCCATTTGATTTAAGTTCATTTAATATATTAGTGCTTGTTTATAATTTACATATTGTGTTTGTTAAGCTTTGTTGAGTATTGTATTATGGCCAAATGCAATCTTTGTTTGAATATATGCATTGAGAGATAGTAGATTCAATAGACCCACAAATACTTGTTAGATCTTTCAATGACTTGAGAAAGCTTGTTTATATCTAATCCTCCAAAAGTTTGCTTATTGCCTTTCAAGTTTGATACTGATTACTTAATTTATGGTGATGATGAGAGTTAAGCCATATTTTGAGAGTTAATGGATTCTTGTTAGTGAGATTAGCATTACTTAAGAGAGATTGTTAATTCGGTTTATGAAAGCTTGAGGTATGCATTGAACTTGAATTAATCTATTATTTGACTTAAGGATAATGTGGTGTACAACTTCCCAACAACATGTTTTCCCATGGATTCATCTCCTTGTTAATTAGCTAGCTATAGTTTAATTTGCATTTTATTATTTGTTAATTATTTAGTGTGTTTATTATTTTATTAAAATTTAATTTGCAAGCTTTAAACATATTAAACTAAAGCTAAGAGGTGCTTAGTCCTCAATCCCTGTGGAGATGATACTCAACTCGCTACTATATTATTTATTGTCCTGTGAACTTACGGATCAGCCGAACAGTACACACCTTTAAATGCCCCTAGATCAAAATTTCTCATATGGATCAGCCATAATAAAGTTGGCATAACTCCAGCCATAAGGTTTAGTCTGTCCAAAAGAGGAATGCAAGATAGGAGGTTTTACTATTAATATCATCGGGACTACGGGCACGAGACAGATGCTTGCCGAGACCTCATATGGGTGATTGAAAAATTGATAAAAATCAGAAAGTTGGGTGGATTCACAGATAATTTTAGAAGAGATTAAGATTCAAATGATTAAACTAGAGATAGGCCTGATCAAAAGAAAGCATGTAATGAGGTGGCTGGAGTCATCAACATGATCGTTGGAGGAGAAACACCAATTGAGAAGAAGTTAAAGAGGACTCAAAAGGAAGAATGTTGATTGTCTAAACAAAAGCTGGCTATCACTTTCTGACCAAAATATGGGGAATATGCTTGGCATCCTTACAATGATGCATTGGTCATAAGTGCATACATCCATAATTATTTGGTAAAGAGGCTTCTAATTGATGATGGAAGAGCTGTCAATACACTTTTTTAGAATGCTTACAAGGTGGTGAGAGGCTTAGTCACTGATCTTAAGCTCATAAAAAATCCCATCACAAGCTTCTGTGGTGGAACAACCCAGCCAATAGGGGTGGTAAAGCTAATGGTGGAATTCAGAGACTGAGAAATTAGAGATGTCAAGGTAGTCAGCTCTTTGTTCAATATAGTAGACCTTTTATTCATTTATAATGGAATCATGGAAGGCCCATTCCATATAAAATTGATGTAGCCACAAGCATCAGGTAACTAACTATGAAAATCCCTTTGGAAGACCGAGTAATAACAATCCTCGGAGATCGGTCTATGGACAAACAGTGTTACCAATTGGCCATTAAACCTCAAATGGAAGCATTCCCTTTAGAATCCTTGGAGATAGAAAAATAAGGTGCCAATCCATAGCCAATTGATCAAGTCCAGACATTACAGATAGCTGAAGCTAAGACAGTCAGGATTGGCGGTGAGTTTGATGAGGACATCAAAAAGGGAATAAGCAAGCTTTGCCTCAAAAGCATCCGAGATTATAGGAGTAGATCCTCGGATTACATCACATAGCCTAAATATCAACCCTAGGGCAAAACTTGTGGTTCAGAAGAAGAGAAAGTTTGCATATGAGAGGCAGAAGGTAATGGCTAAGGAAATAAAGAAGCTAGTGGATGCTAGACTCATCAGGGAAGTTACACATCCAAATTGGGTAGCTAATGTAGTATTAGTCAAAAAATCAAATGGGAAGTACATAATGTGTATTGATTACATGGACCTCAATAAAGCATGCCCAAAGGACAGGTATCCATTACCAACAATTGACCAGTTGGTAGACTCCACCACCTGTCACAGACTGTACAGCTTCATTGATGCTACTTAAGGGTACCACCAGATTTTGATGAAGAAGGAAGATCAGGAGAAAACATCGTTCATCACCCCCAAAGGCCTTTATTGCTATAAAGTTATGCCTTTTGGATTGAAGAATGCTGAAGCAACCTACCAAAGGCTGATGAACCATGTGTTCCAAGATCAGATTGTAAAAAATGTGGAAGTATATAAAGATGGCATCATCATGGACAGCCAAAGGGCAGCACAACACATCGAGGATCTCAAGCAAATTCTACACATACTTGATCAGTATTAGATCAAGTTGAATCAGGACAAATGCATCTTTGGAGTAAAAGCAGGGAAGTTCTTAGGCTTCATGATTTCACATAGGGGGATAGAAGCAAACCCAGAAAAGATGGAAGCCATTCTCAATATGAAAGCTCCAAGGTCACTGAATGAGCTTCAGAAACTTAATGGTAGAATCACAGCACTTGAAAGGTTCATCTCATGCTCAGCCAAAAAAATGCTTACCTCTCTTCTGAGCTTTGAAGAACACTAATAAGTTTAAGTGGAACAATGAATGTTAGAAAACCTTTGAACAGATCAAGAAGTTTCTATCCTCGCCTCCATTACTCAGCAGACCAATCCCAGAGGAAGCCTTGTACTTGTATCTCTGTATTGGTCATAAGTCAATTGCTTCAGTATTGGTCCGAAAGGAAGGAAGTCAGCAAAGCCCAGTTTATTATGTTAGCAAGATGCTTAGTGGCTCGGAGATCTGGTACCCTAAATTGGACAAGCTTGCTATGATGGTCGTCTATACATTAAAAAAGCTCAAACAGTACTTTTTGGCTTACTCGATTATTGTTAGAACAAAATTTCCTTTAAGAAAAATTCTCCAGAGACCTGAAACTTTCGAACGTCTTGTCCAATGGTCAGTTCAACTAGGCAAGTTTGACATCCGCTATGAACCTCATCAATAAATATAGGCTTAGGCATTTGCAGACTTCATCCAAGAGATAACGGTAGAGGATACAATCCTTCTATCATACCCAAAATGGAAATTGTGCATAGATGGAGGATCTAGCGAGCAAGGATTTGGAACATGTATTGTTTTAATTGGTCCAAACAAGGTCAAAATCAAATATGCAGTCCAGATCAAGTACAATAGCACCAATAATGTAGCTAAATATGAAGCACTGATTATGAGACTTAAGTTAGCCATAGAGGTCAGAGCTGAGCATTTCAAAGTTTATTTTGATTCTCAGCTAGTGGTTAATCAAGTCAAAGGAACCTAATAGATCAAAGAGCTGAGCATGATCAAGTATGCAAAAAATGCCAGACAGCTCCTAAAGAAGCTTGAGCATGAAGGGGGACAATGGGAAATCATATAAATTCCTAGAAGTTAAAATACAGAGGTAGACCTGTTGGTAAAATCAACATCAAAAAGTAGTCAAGTATACAAAGAACTTAAGCTGACCAAGGAACTAATCAGACTGAGCATTGAAGAGATAGAAGTGATGAATACCCAAGAAGTTATTGAGTGGATGAAGCTAATCATTCAGTATCTAAAACAAGGTACCTTACTGCAAGATAAACTCAAAGCCTAAAAGTTGAAGATTAGAGCTACACATTAATCCATGTATAACAAAGAACCTTATAGAAGATCTTTATCTCATCCATGGTCAAAGTGTGTATCACCAGAAGAAGGCAGTGACGTACCGAGATAAATACATGAAAGGATATGCAGAGCTCATGAAACCTAAAGTTCTTTATTTCAAAAGGCATTGTTACAAGGGTATTACTGGCTAAACATGTCCAACAATGCATTACAGCTTGTTAAAAAATGCCCCAAGTGCCAACAATTTACTCGCCTTACTCACAAGCCTTCTAATACTCAACACCCAATTGGAAGTCCATGGCCCTTTGCAATCTAGGGAATGGATATCTTGGGTCCATTCCCAGTTTCAACATCTCAAAAGAAATTCTTGATCACAGCCATTAACCACTTCACCAAGTGGGTGGAGGTGAAAGTTGTCCCAATTATTACAGAAGCTCGGATTCAACACTTCTTTTGAAAAGAGGTTATCTGCAAATTTAGTATCTATCATACTCTGATCACAGACAATGAAAAGTAGTTTGACAATGAGAAGTTCAAGACATTTTGCTTGGATTTGGGCATTAAACTCAGATTCACTTTAGTAGCTCATCCTCAAATAAATGGGTAGAAAAAAGTCACTAACCTGATCATCATACAAGGGTTGAAGAAAAGACTGGATGAGAAGAAATGGAATTGGGTGGAAGAACTCAATAATTTCATTTGGGCATACAGAATAACACTCAGATCTTCAACAGGCAAAACACCTTCCAGCTAACATATGGAATGGATTTAGATCAGATCATCTAGCTACCAAGTAACTGGAGAATTAGATCTGAACATAAATAATCTCAATGCTCGGATATGCCTAGATTTGCTAGAGGAAATAAGGGAACAAGCATTTGTTGTCTCAGAAGCTTAGAAATAGAGAGTTGCCATATATCACAATAAACATATCCGATCAAGGCAATTTAAGGTTGGAGACCTCATATTGAGAAGAGTAGACATTGGCAAAGGCAGTTTCGGAACAGGGAAACTTGGACCTAACTGGGAAGGCCCTTATCAAGTTATAAAAAAAAAACTATTGAGGGTGTGTACATGATAAAAGTTGTGCAAGAGAAAGAGTTACCATGATATTGGAACTCGGATAGTCTAATAAAATACTATCAGTAAAGAAATTGTACTCAAAATAAAGTTAAGTTTTAATGAAATAAAAGTTATCTTTCATTAACTTTTGAAATATCATTACATCAATTCAAAAAAAAAAGAGAAGAAAATACATTAAGTATTTACATTAGCCTCAGTTTCAAGAGGTGTTGCACCATCAATAGGAGACAAATTTACATTTTCTAAGGATTGATTTTCAAGCAGAAGTGTGATATCAGTAGTAGAAGAATCAACCCTAGCAGCTGATTTTTCTCCGGCAACATTTGGATCAGTGGGTTGCTTTGAGGTGGACTTCTCAGCAATGGTAGCTTTCTTTCTATCAACCTTTGGATCCTTTTTTTTCTTGGAAGCATACTTGTTCTTAACATCTTCTTTGATAGCTAACCTTGCCAGGTCATTAGAGATAATCTTTTCAAGCTCAAAAAAGTCCAAATCAATATGTTGAGCTAGTAGTATCCTCCGACACTCGAACTTGTAGGCCTTCAGAAATCCCTTCATCATCTTTTGATAGTTATTTTTATCATTTCCCTAGGATTTCTTTTCCTTGGCCAACTCTTTCTTCAAATTCCTAAGCTTAGAATCATGCCACTCGATCCTCGTCTTAAGTTAAGACTGGGAATGTTCCAGCTCCTAAACCTTCTTTTGATTGGCCTTAGCCTCAGATTTGGCCTTTGCTTTATCAATCTTGGTAAGCTGTAATGCACACTTGGTCATATTCAGCTTTTTGTCGTAGTCAATGGCAAGAGTGCCAAGTTTTGCCTCCTTACAGTTATACTCTCTCTAAAGGATGAAGTTATTATCCTTTGCCAACATCAAACCTTGAGCAAGCTGAAAGAAAAAAGAAAGGTCAAAGTCTGGACACATTCATTATCATAATAAAACTAAGGTAAAGAATGTTACATCAAGGGTATGTGAGATCATGGAGTTAAATAGCTCACCTCTCCCCACTTCTTGCCATCTTTGGATGCCCTTTGGGATACGTAGGGACTCTGCATATTAATCCCGAACTTGAGCATTCATGATGCTTGAAGGATGCATCTTTGATAAGATCCATTTACACATGTTCGGTAACTAGGAAGTTTATGACACTTAACAAATAGCCCCTCAGTTAGTTCCTCTTCATCATCTACCTCCTAGGCCTGAGCACGTATCGTGGAAGTCTCGATGGCACTTTTTCAAGCAATCTCCACAACAGGATCCTTATTAACCTTGACCTGATAATCAGTGTGAGTCTCAGAAGGCTCCTGCTCTAGACTGAGGTCTTTAATCTCTTGCACTGCCTCATCATCTGAAAATTGTAGTTCGTCCGCAAAAGTATAATAATCAACCATCTACAAATAAAAAAAGAAAGTCAAAAAATACCTTTAGAAGCTCGAAACTTACCAGCATTAGTTCTATTTCCAGGATAAACTTGAAGAAGATAACGCCAAGAAAAGGTCTCAGCAGAGGTAATCTTAACTATGCTCTACTCATGAAGCTTGCGCACTAGAGTCATGTTCTCCTTAGACAACTTCGTCAGAAACTTTATGACATTCACCCACCCACATGAGCTGGATATGGGTGAAATCTGATTGATGTTCAACAACAAAAAAATTATGCCTTCAAGACTTCTGCAAGTTCGAAAGCTTGACAAAAATACTCTTATTCGGAGTAGCCAATAAAGAAAAGGTCAGCTCTCCTTTTTTTCTTATTTAAACTATACATAAACTTGAATATGTCCATATTCGGATTTCTACCTTCCTTATGTATTAGTTCTATATACTCGATCAAAATCCTATAGCTATTTAGGTGCAACTACCCTGGGGCTATGTTAAACCTATTTAGGAATTCTGTCACAAATGTGTCTAGGGAAAATCTCAAACCCCCTTCCAATTAGTCAGCGTATACTACCAGTTTTCTCCAATCTAAAAATGGCTCATGAGCCCTAAACTTCTTCTCCACAGTATGCAATACAAACTCTTTGAGAATATTATATCTTCTCCTATACCATTTTAGCATGCCTCTATCGACTCTAGATTCAAAGAGATTTGACTTCACTTGCTCTCCGGGAGCCATTTCACTCAAACAGAAGACACGAAAAAAAATAAAATTAAAAGGAAGAGGTTTTCACCTGGGCAAACAAATAAAAATTCTTTACAAAAGCATGAGAGGTGTTGCAACAGATAAAGGCAAAAGAATTGCAGAGCGAAAGTCAAAGCACAAAATAGAATAAAAGAGAAGCAAAAGGAAGAAAGCAAAAGTGTTTTTGCAATACACAAATTCCACATTTATAAGTCTAAAAGAAGATTCATAAAGACTTAGATTTCCCTTACTAATAGGGTATCCAAACCAAACATACCAGGGGTATAACAATCAAACTACCCCAGTATTAAAACCCATTATTGGCATGGTTACCAAATTTGCTATCCTTTCAATTGAGATAACTCTCTAGCTGTATACTCACCATCCAAAATGTCTCTTCTTCTGACACACAAACATATGCGATGGTTTGAAATTTAAAATAAAGCATCTTAAAAGATGAACAGTTATAAACTAAGACTCGAGTTGCTTCTAAGGTATTGAGCATCAAAGTTCAATGACTGAAGCTGGAACCCTCAGGTCATTTCTATAATACTGAGGTTAAAACTCGGGCCACTTTTAAGGTACCGAGCATCAAAGTTGAGTGACTGAAGCTGGCACCCTCAGGTCATTTCTATAATACTAAGGTTAAAACTCAAGTCACTTCTAAGGTACCGAGCATCAAAGTCCAGTGACAAAAGTTGGCACTCTCAGGTCATTTCTATAATACTGAGGTTTAAAAACTCGGGTCGCTTCTATAGTACCGAGCATCAAAACCCCAACACTAGATGGTCCCCTTAAGTCATTTTTATAACACTGACGGGGTAATCCCTCAAGGTGTTTCATAAACATCGAGCATCTGAAAGTTCAATTGGCATCTTACTATTATTCTACTCATACATCAATATTCTAAGACTCAGTATCAAGCACCACCCTCACCTTCAGTGACTGAGGTTGGCCACCTCATCTCACCCTTCCGAATCAAGCATGATCATTAGCTCAATCTCTATTTTAGAAACAACACTCACTACTCTGAATTACTCATCATCAATGCATTTATGAGATCTATAAATCTTGGATATAAATATCTAAATAGATTTTCGGGGGGGTGGGGGGGGGGGGGGGGGGGGGGACTCTTGATGCCCCACAAATATACTCTTATAAATAAGGGTTACTTACAGAGGAAGGAGGACCAATCTAAATAGGAAATAGGAAGAGAAGTCCCTCATTAAGAAGACTTCCGGATCAGGAAGGAACTCCTTAAATAGGCACAAGTCCTACATGAAGAGGAACCTATTCCTCTCAAGTTTAAGCATCATTACCTCTATAAATACTCCTTACATCTTTCATTATTATTCATTCTATTCTGAGCTCTTTATTCTCTTTATCTCTCTACATTCTCTGACTTAGGCATCAGAGGGTTCGTGGGGATCCTCCCCACATCTCACCTTGCCTCTTGTTGATTGCTTGTTTACAGGACTTAGAGGTTCCGAAAATCAAGTTATCAATATATGACTGATAGCAGTTTTGCTACTGTTCAAGTTCATCACTAGCTCAAATCATCAAGTGGGGGTAAATTTTACATATGGTCACTAAACTTAGTACTTGACTACAATTTGGTAACAAAACTTTAATTTGTATCTTTTTAGTTGCTAAATTTTTATTTAGATTTCACGTGTAGTCTCCATAAGATTTTTTGGGCTACAAACAATCTAATATTATTATTTTAGTCGAAAATTTTTAAATAGCATACAAATAAGTCCATATATCACCTCTAAATTATAATTATAAATTATTTAAATATAATATAATGCACAAATATTTTATTATTATGTGTAGTTTATTAAACATAAAAAATTAAAATAGTATTTCAATAAAAATATAAAATAATATCATTAAATTATTTAAATATAATATAATATATAATAATTTTATTAATTTAAAGTTTATTATGCAAAAATCTAAAAATGAAGATAAATGCTAGCATTTCTTTGTTCTCCAATTGGAAAATGTTTTTTATTATTACAGGAATAAAGTTTTCATCCTCAAGATTATTTTTAGTTTTTTCATTAATTTTCATATAAATATAAAAAATATAGACTTATTTGTATGCTATCTTCAAATTATGAATTAAAATAGTAATATTGGATTGTTCATGGACCAAAAAATATTATAAGGACTACTTACAAAATATAAATAAAAGTTTGGTATCTAAAAAGATACAAATTAAAGTTTTATAACCAAATTGTAATCAAGCACAAAGTTTAGTGACCATCCATATAATTTACCCCATCAAATGGTATCAAACAGATTTTGATCCAGAAGCAAAATTCTCCATTGTTGTTTGAGGGAGAGCTTGAAGCTTAGTAGCTAAGATTTTACAAACAAATTTGCAATGCTCAGCTTACAATGTACTCAATGTAGACAATAGAAGGGGCATTGCCACAGGCGACGACAGAGCCATGTAGATAATGCTTTGGTTTTTTAAATATATTTTTATTATTAATACTATGTATATACTAAATGTAAGGCTCAAAAGGACTACGACTTGCATCTGCATAAATTCTGGAGAGCACATGGTACTATCTAATTTCCATGAATGGCTTTGCTATTTATTTAGGTCACAATCCTATTTTCCTTAGATGCCAAGAAACAATCAACTATTGCAAGATCATCAACAAAGAGTTCAATAGTTAATGCCACTGTCAAGCTTATCTGGTTAAAATCCTCACTTTCTGAATTGGGGTTCAATCAATCTTTGCCATCACTAATATGGTGTGACAACATTGTTGTTATCTATCTCATTGCCAATCCCATTTTTCATGTTAGAACTAAACATATTGAGCAAGTTTATTCATGCTAATGATCAAATCACTAATATATTTACCAAATCTTGTACATTACTCCGCATTGTCACCATAATTCCAAGCTTAATCTTCACAGCAGGAAGGTTTTCACTTTTGTGTGTGTGTTTGGTAGTGGGAGGTGTCAAAGGATACTTAATCAAATCCAAATCTCTATTTAAAATTTTTAAACTTAGATTGCTATATCTCTTTGTGTGTGTGTGTGTGTGTGTGTGTGTGTATATATTATAACAATGTTTAGAGAATTTAAAAGCAGCTCCACATTTTCATTGATTAATAAACTAATATATGCAGAAGCATTTGTACAACAGATCACCTATTCTTATAGAGTAGTTATAACAAAAAGAAAATACATTTAAAATAGTTTGAATTGGTAAGAGTAAAGATGTTACAATAAGGAAGAGGGAGTATCCCTTAACATGGCCCCTCATGATGGATAGCGGGTGAGCAATTCAATCTTGGCTTTAAGTTAAAGAAAGTAAGGGCAAGGAAGAGGTTTTGTAAGAGCATTCGCTAGTTGGTCTGCAGAAAAAACATTAGCAACCCATAATATTCCATTTTGCACTTATTCACGCATAAAGTGGAAAATAATGGTGACATGTTTCATTCTGGAGTGAAACACAAGATTTTAACAAAGTTGCGTGGTGCCTATATTGTCACAATTGATAACTAGACAGATGGGTACCTTGATATGCAATTCGGAAAATAAAGAGCAAATCCAATTTACCTCAGCTGCAGTATTATCAACCGAATAATATTCCGCTTTGGTGGAGGAGCGGGCAATAGTTTTTTACTTTTTAGAGCTCTAGGAAATTGAATTTCGACCAAGATAAATGATGTAGGTACTAATAGAAGAGAAATCATCCCAATCAGCATTGGCAAAAGCATGGAGAGTTAATGAGGAAATGCAATGAAGCCGAATGCCATCATGAATAGTTCATTTCAAATCAAAGGTGACATGGTGAGACGCCCCACTATCAAGAAGCCAAGGGCGATTTTTGTTTGAGGTTGCTGTAATGCGCCTTTATTGCCATGGTCAAGTAGCAGTGTTGTTGTTATTATGAATGGGTTGTAGCTTGTATGAGGGACATCATTTGGCCATGTGTCCTTGAATTCAGCAAAGTTGACTGTACCCCAAGTAAGGATTGCTAACGCCTGGGATTGTTGTTTGGTTTTGGTGCTGAATTTCTCATTTTGTCTGAAAAATTATGATTGTTGTTGCGCCATTGTGAGTTTGTGCGGGTAGAAACATGTACTGTTATAGGGAAGAGTGGTTCAGTTTTTCGAGTGGTGAGGGAGGCTTAGAAATTAAAAAGCTTCTCATGTAATTCTTCAAATGAGATGGGTGTGTCCCTTGCTTAGACAACTCGGACGAGTTCTTTATAATCGTCTCCAAGAGTGTCAAGAATTTTATCAATAAGGTTATCATCATCCAAGGGAGAGCCAAGAAGAGCTAG
>CATIWM010093762.1:0-18670 GCA_949671775.1 Mallotus repandus | reverse complement strand
CGTGCAAAAATGATTGTTTAGTCCTCAAATTCGACTGAGCTTATTTGGTGTTTTTGAAGCTTTAGCTTTGTGAGATTTTCAAGTTTTCCTCGTCGAGAGGTTAAAAATGACATGTGTAATGCAAATTCGTATACCTTTGAGGTGTGCTTTGACAAAGATGAGGGTGGGTTTGGTTTAAAAGCGGTCTAAAAATCCTATGAAAAATGTAGAAAGTGGGCTAAAAGTGTGTGAATTGGGACTCCTGAGTCTTCAATTCGATAGTGTTTCAGTGTGTGTGCGCTATTGGCTCTTGCCCCTTTTTTCTCTGGCTCTTGCCGTTGTTCCTCAGCTTTTGCCTTATCAAAATGGGAGGTAGAGACCCTTATTTATAGGAAAAAAGGCCTAGAAATGTGTGAAAAATAGGGAAAATGCGCGTGATCATGCCTCTGGTGCGCGTGATCATGGATTTCGGTGCGTGATCACACCTTGAGGGCATGTGATCATGCCAAGGGCGTGCCAGGTGATCACGCGTCCTGGGCACATGATCATGCGCTCAAGTGCATGATCACACGCAATTAATGTGCTCACATGCTGATTTTAAGGCATGTGCGAGCTATTCCGAGGTTGCTTTTAAGGGTTTTTAGACCTCCCGGACGCCTTTTCAATGTTCATTTTGTCGAATTCAGATTCTATTTTCACACATAATCAAAATGTGTTTGGGTGTGATCACGCACTGCAATTTCGCTCACACACTACTTCTCGGGATTACGCGCACTGTTCCGGGGTCACTTCCGAAGGTTTTTAGGGCTTACAGACGCGTTTCTGACGTATGTTTTGTCAAAATCAACTTTCAATTTTCATGAAGTTGAACTCCAGTCTCATGAGATGGACACCGGTCTGATGAGTTGCACGTTTTGAGTGGTGATTGCTCGAAATAAGCTACCTATCATTCCAATAATTCATAATTCATAAAATCGGGGTACGACTTAATGATTTGATAACCGATTTTACTTGGTTTAGGCCTTTAAAATTCTTGGCATGCTTCAGAGGCAATACAAATGAATAGACACTTATCATGTTCAGAGAGATGTTTTCATCACCAGACCTTTTTGGGGACAGTAAAAATTTAATGTATGACACTCATTCTTCTATAAATCAAGAGCTCCTCCCTCTTCATCATCGGAGCTCCATATGTCTAAGACACCCACTGTGACCTCAACGGACTGTTCTCTCAAACTTAGGCAATTTAGTTCAGGTTTTGGTGGTGCAGGTTTGGTATCAACAAAGGAGTTTAAGACTTGCTCCTTAATTAAGCCAATGTTTATCACGAGTATGGATTGATTTGGTGGTAGTACGCTTGTGTGATTGGATAGGGGGTTATTTCTGGTGTTTGGTTTTTTATTTTCAGGATCGGTAATTTTACCTGAGTTAATCAAATCTTGGATTTCATGTTTCAAATGAGTGCAACCGTCAGTATCATGCCTAATGTTCTAATGGTATTTGCAATACAGCTTCGGGTCAGCATTGGGGAATGGTGGTCTTTATTGTAGAGGTCGTACCAAGTTGTGCTCGATCAAATTCTACAAGACTTTGGAGAGAGGTCTCCTTAGATTAGAAAATCTTCTAGGTTATTGAACAACATTTATCTGTACATTGCTGCTTGAGCCTATCCCACTGCTGGATCCAGCACATTCTCTACTAAAGGGTCTCCTAGTGAAGGATTTTCTTTCTTGTGTCAAGTCAGATTCTTTCTGGACCCTAAATCTATACAGCTCCTCAAAATTCTGGATTCCCAAGTCTTTCAACTTCTTGGAGAGTGGAAGCACACATCCTTCCATTGCTATCACTAACTGGTTAGTCTCGGTCGGCCGGTGTTTCATTTGAGCTAGCTTTGCTCTCCACCTGATCAGGTAGTCAGCAAAAGATTCGTTGAACTTCTGCTTTATATTTTACAAATTGCTTAAGGATGCTTCCATCTAGATGTTAAGACTGTACTATTTCATAAAAGTAGCGCACAATCCTTCCTAATCAACTTGGATATGAGGTTCCAATGAATAATACCACCTGATTAGTGCTCCTTCGAGAGACAAAGAAAATTGTTTGACAATTTGCACCTTACTCAAACTCATCATCCTCATATAAGTTACATACAATTTGAGATGCAAATGGGATCTTCAACTCCAGTGAATTTCTTCATATCTGGAAACTTGAAGTTTCCAGGTAGAGGGTCGTTGTCTTCTCCCAAACTCAAATCATAGTAGTTCATGGGGGCATCCATCCCTTTTTCTTTCATTGTCAACTGCATTTGAGCCATAGTTTTGATTATTGGTTGATGTTATTTATTTCGACTGCATCCTCGGCCGGATTACTAGTTCTGCCAATAGAGTTTCCCAGTCATCTTCTATTTCTTACCTCCCCGGGTTTTCAGCATCAAGATCAAATGGGTGAGGTTGAGGTGGTGGCGATTCTTGTCTATTCTCTATTCTCATTTCTGTCATCCTCTTTTGCATAATTGCTTTAGTCTATTCAGACATTTCTGCCATAAACTATTCTGGATCAAAACTCGTTGATGTTATTTCTTTCGACATTCTAACTAAACGATTGGTGTCGAAGAGAGTCCAAGCAGATGATTAGTTTAAATTTATATCTGCAATCACCACAAGTTAGAAATATGCATGGCGTGTATGCATGATATGCAGGTTTACTTAATTATTTAAGAAGGAAAATAACCACTTATTCATATATAACACGTAGCATGACAAAACTCTACAAGCAATATCTCCACCCTTATTTCTTCCACACGCGTATTCAATGGCGAGTTTCTTTCCCTAGGATTGTTGGCCTGGTTTCGATTATCAACAAGGGACATCAAAACCAATGGATACAATAAAACTCTCAAGACAGGGCAAACAAGTAGCAATTCCTTGTAATAAAAACCAAGTCCATGTTCCATGGGCCGTGATGAGCATTAAAGGCCCATCTTGGCATGGGCTGTGTAAAAATGGGGCTTATTGGACATCAAAGGCTCAACTTGATATAATCCATTTGTAATGGGCTTGGATTTTATTGCAAGAATTGTTGTATAGCATAAAACATATACAGTTAGAAAAAAAAACTCAGTGGATGTTACTAAGTCATTTATATGAGCTGAGTCGAGGGTAAAAGCTACGGCTCCCACAGCTATATACATCCATTTATGTCTTCTTATTCAAGGGTCCGTGCGACGTGGATAGTACGTGCCATGAGTGACAATAATCGAATACTTCACCACCAGGTTTGAATGAAACACAGGCCACGAAGCAAAGATTATTGTCGAGTTATTTGGGACATGTGTACTCATCGTGTGAAATGTGTAGTGAATGCAGTAAAATGCAAAGGAAATAAAGAAATAATCAAGGATGATAAATTATAAAACACGGGATTCTGTTTCTCTATCCCTAATGGAGTCGCCACTATAGGGGGCGGGGTCTAGCGTGCGCCCAAGTGTTTGACGACTACGGCGCTGTATGGGCTCAGGGTCCACAAGGTCATATAAAATTGGCTTAGGGCTCATATTGGAGATGGAGTCGCTACCCGGATAAAAATTGGGACACACTTTATAGCAACTAGATTCCACGGAGATACCCAGAAGCCGTTATCAGAGATCGGGTTCGGAAACTAGGTATGGGCTTTTGAATCCCATCCAACCTTGCGGTTGGCCTCCGTTTGTGTTTTGTATTTTATTACCTTTTGATTATTCGATTATTTCCTTATTATTGGGTGGATCGCAAGCACTTCCAATTTTACAATTAAGTCCAAGTTTGCTCATTAATCATTTTGCATGCTTCATTACCTTGCACTTACTATAAATAAGAACAAATATTATAAAAATTCATTCAAGACAATTGGGGAAAGGATTAAAGATTACAATAACTTATACAATTATAATGATACTAAATCCAAATAAAATCTCTCAAGAACTAATTAATTCACTAATTACTTAGTGATTAGAAACCACAAAAAAATCCCTACAACAAATAATGATTAGTTCCATTTCAAGAAAAGAATTTTATTTACGGAAGAAATTGAATTCAATTTTCATAAAATAGGCATGAAAATTAATTTATACATAGATTGATTGCTTGAACATACCCAACATCATGGTAACCTTGTACAATATTGAAAATACAAGACAACAAAGACGTATCAAAAACTGAAAATAAACCAAAAGTATACCAAAAATGAAACAGACCTATACAGGACTTTGGTGGGGAGGCGATTGCCTCCTGACCAGAAGGCGATTTCCAATCACCACATCGAGAAGAGATGACATCTCTTTGAAGACACATCGTCTCTTCAACAAAGTACAACAATATTACATATTAATTAAGACATAAGTAATCCTAAAATGAAGTCAAATAGACAAATTTTGATACAAATAAACATAAATCTACGACTAACACTTAATATTTCAAGTAATCATGCGTTCTAATGAATTTCAAATAACAAATAAGGCAAGAATTAAGTAAGAAATGAAATTTTCTATGAAATGAATACTTGAAAGCTTAAAAAAAGAGGGTCTCACTGATTGAAGCTAGCCTAAAGCTCCTAACTAAGCCCTCAGAGCTTTGTTTAATGACTTTAAAGTATATTGAATGCAAGGTCCCTCTTCTTCCTTAAAGGAATGGACTCTTAAGCTTGGTTTTCACCTCTTCTTCTCTTTCTTTTCTTCTTTTTTCTTCAAAATGTCCTTTCTCTTTTGTCCTTTTTTTTTTTTTGAAAATGGCCAACCTCTTCCAAAAATATCAGCCCTCTTTTCCTTTCTTAGACCCTCAACCCTCTCCTCTTCTTCTTTTCCCAAACCCAAGGCTAATTCCCCACCTAGTGTTTCTCATTATTGCTTCCTATTTTCCCAAGCTTAATTTTTTGTCCAAAATCTCCAGTTAGGGGATATGTGGGCCCTTTTTCCCTTAAACCAGCCATAAATGGCATTTAATATAAAGTAGGTCAGCCAGTGATGGGGCGTCACCTCTTTGAAAAGGCATTGCCTCACCGATGCTTGGGACAAAGAGGCGATCGCCTCTTCATTGAGACGGTCGCCTCTTCAACCCAGGCTTGGCTTAGGCCTTTAGGTCAAAAGAGCTTACGGACTTGGGTTATTTTTGGGTTCAAATAAGGTTTTAGGTATTTGGGTTTGAGTGTTTTAGGCCTAAATAAGGGTTTTGGGGCTTTCGAGTCCATTCTCAGAGAAATCTTCGGGCTTTCTCACATTAAAAAATTCGTACTATCTCATCACCAGGCTTTCATTATCGGCCTCAAACCGAGGGTGTCCACAATATATATAAATATATACATAGGTTTTTCGGTTATTATCAAAAATTTTGGTTGTAAGAAATCTTAAACCAAAACTGAGCCGAACCATGTAACTATATATAGATACACACACGTGTAATTGGGGGGGGGAGGGAGGGAATTACAAAGAAGTCTTCATTTATTATTATATAAATATTGGATAATTTAGGCACTTACTAATAAAAGTGAACTTAAATTAATTAAAATATAATTTTAACTTGATTGAAAGTTTATTTTCTATTTTAATTAGGTTAACTTTCATTTTATCTCTAATAAAAATTAAATTAATTAAAGTATAATTTTAATTTAATTGAAAGTATGTTTCCTATTTTAAATAGATTAATTTCTATCTTATGTCTAATAAAAATTCTAATTTAATTAAAAGTATATTTTCCACTCTAATCAGATCAACTTCTATTTTATCTCTAATAAAAATTAAATTAATTAAAATATAATTCTAATGTAATTTAAAGTATGTATCCTATTTTAATTAAGGTTAACTTTTATTTTATCTCAAATAAAATTTAAATTAATTAAGTGTAATTCTAATATAATTGAAAGTATATTTCCTATTTGTGGACACCCTTGGTTTAAGGCCTGCAACGAAAGCCTAGTGATGAGATCGAACAAGCTTTGGATGTAAAAGGACCCGAAGCTTTCTCTGTAAATGATCTCGAGAAAATCAAGAGTATTAAGCCCAAGCACATAAAGCCCAAAACCTAGATTTAAGACCCAAAAGCAAAGTTGGTCTTCAGGCCCAAGCCCAGGGACCCAGGCCCGGGCCAGGCTTGGTGAAGGGGCGACCACCTCCTTCCAGGAGGTGACACCTCTTCAGCTTGGGCCCAAGGAAGCGACGCCTCCTCAATAACCAACATAACCCTACATTAAATGCAGAATTAACCTCATGGACCCACAAATCTATAGTCTGCAGATTTATGCGGGAAAGGAGGACTTTCAAGGCAGAAAATGGAGTGGAAAGGATAAGGGGGAATGAGGGAAATCATGACTTCTTGTCCCAGTTACATTTTTTTTGGGAATGGAGAAGGGGATTAAGCATAAATAGAGGTCTTGAAGTTCTTGAGAGGGGAGGTTAGCAAAAAAAATTCAGGGATAGAAATTAGATATTAAGGTTAGAGACTAAGGAAAAAAGAAGAAAAAAAAGAAAAACCATAAGAGCATAATACATTTTAAGAAAGGGAAAGGGTGAACAAACAGGAAGAAAATAAGTTCTTAGCTAAGAAGAGTTTATTTTCATGAAGAAGAAGAAGTTGTTTTTGCATCCAAAAGACTAAAACCAATCAATCAAGCTCTAAGGGCTCAAGTTAGGAGCATCAAACGTTGTTTATTCAGTAAGAATTATTGTTTTCAAGTTTTGAATTCTTATTTTCATTTTAAAAGCTTTGGTTCTTGCTTTTAACTAGTTAATTTCAAGTTTTAATTCATTGTGTGTTACATGAAAGCATGACTATGTGAACTATTAATGTTTTAGTGGTAAGTTTACGTTTATATCAAATGAAAATTGGTTTGCTTAGAATTTAAGTAACCTAAAATCGGGAGTTCCTAGCCAAGATGTGACACCTTTTAGCCAAGAGGTGATGCCTCTTAACCAGGAGACAACCATCTCCTACCCAGGATCGTGCATGGTTTAGTTACTTTCTAGTATGATTTCAGTCGCCCCTTCTCAAGGAGACAATCACCTCTTGAGCAGGAGCCCAAGAGGCGACGCCTCTTCTTAAGAGGCGGTCATCTCCTTATTAGAATCTTGTATAAACTTGTTGTACTTGTAGTATCCTTTTGGTATATTTTCAGTATTTGATACAAATACATTGCTTAATGTCTTTAGTATTGTATGCGATTATTATATTGTTATATATGTTTGAATAAATAAGCCATGTTTAAATAAGTATTTGTTCCTATTTTATATAAATTTATTTATTTCCTTTTGTATAAAAAACTATTTATTTTATGATAAAACTAGCTTGTATTGATGAAGGTCCCTTTGTGATTTCTAATCACTAAGTAGGTAGTGTATTAATTAGTTTATGAGAGGTTTTATTTCAATTAAGTATTTATTCAAAGCATTGTAATCCCTAATCCCTCTCCTGTTTGTATTGAATGAATGTTTGTAATATTTATTTTTATTTGTAACCAGTATTATTTGCAATGAATGCCAGGGTAATAAATAGGTAAAAGGACTAAATGTGCAAAATTGGTAAAATATAAAAATGGAAATGAGTGTAACTCAACAATAGTAAGGAAATAATTAAACAATCAAAGGTAATAAAATACAAAATACAAACGGAGGTCAACCGCAAGGTTGGGTGGGTATTCAAAAGTCCATACCTAGTTTTCGAACTCAATCTCTGATGACGGCTTTTGGGTACCTCTGTGGAATCTAGTTGCTGTAAAGTGTGTCCCTATTTTCATCCGGGCGGTGACTCCATCTCCGATATGGGCCTCAATTCCATTTTGTAATTCCTAGCAGGTCCTGAGCTTGCACAGTGTCGTGGTCGCCAACATTTGGGCGCACGCTAAACCCATCCACTCATATATCTCTAACAAACTCCATCACTTACTGGAAAATTGGCTAGGTGGTTAGTTTTGCTCATAGAATTTGACATAGATTATGTGGCAAAGAAAGCAGTGAAAGGAAGGGTAGTGGCAGATTTTTTGGCTCAGAATCCAGTAGATGACAAGAAAGAATGGGAGTTAGAGTTTCCAGATGAGCACCTAGGGGCGACTGAAATCCAGACCTGAAAAATGTACTTCGATGGGGTCGTTAATAGCAAGAGAGCAGGTATAGGTGTAATTCTAATCTCACTAGAAGGAGAAATGATCCCAATGGCAAAAATATGAGAATTTAAGCTCACCAACAATCAAGCAGAGTATAAGGCCTGCATTTATGGTTTGTAAGCTCCCCGGAATGTAGGGGCAAATGAGATCATGGTGTATGAAGACTCGATATTAATGGTA
Source organism: Mallotus repandus (assembly GCA_949671775.1). NCBI lineage: Eukaryota > Viridiplantae > Streptophyta > Magnoliopsida > Malpighiales > Euphorbiaceae > Mallotus > Mallotus repandus. Next base: position 10,387 of record CATIWM010093762.1, on the reverse strand, counting down.
AAATAGATCTCTAGACAATGGGAAGTCAAAGAAGAAAAGCTGAAATTGTATTAGGATTATACAATTACTGTTTTGTTATCCTTCGCTTAGTGCAAGTTTGTACATTTGCCATGAGAAGAAAATCAGATACCAGATGCCTTAGCCACCTTGGCTTCAATATGGGAAGGAGAAAAACAAATAGTAATCAAACCTCTCATTTTGGTAAAATCCCAAACTCCCTATCATGAAGAGATCAGGATAATGCCGATTGACCCCACAGAGAAACCTTAGTTTCTGAATTTGCAATAATATCTAGAAATGAGATAATTCCCTTATGATGCTGATAAAAAAGAAAGGATGTCCCTGAGAATGCTATCCCTGCAGTTCATCAGCCATAATAGAATGTTGTATAAGAGAATGCCGACAGAAGTACACCTCAGATGTGTTGATAAGGCTGAGGCTAAGAAGATTATAGAAGCGGTTCATGAAGGTGCGTGTGGACCGCACATGAACGAAACAGTCTTAACAAAGAAAATAACTTGTCAATGTTATTTCTAGTTGACCATGGAAGCGAATTATGTGAAATATGTAAAGAAATACCATAATTGTCAAGTATATGGTGATGTAAGCCATTTGCCTTCTATGGAACTTTAGGGGTTGACATCTCCTTGGCCGTTCGTAGCTTGGGGAATCAATATTATTGAGGAAGTGAGGCCAACAGCATCCAACGGGCATTGGTACATTGTGGTAGCAATCGATTACTTTTCTTAGTGGGTTGAAGCAGAGTCATTCACTATAGTTGGATCGAAACAAATGGCAAGGTTTATAGAGAAGAATATAATCTATCGATACGGGTTGCCACATCACATTATCTCTGACAATGGTGTTCAATTTAGAGCTGAGACAGCTACTTTGTTAGAGGAATACAAGATTGGAACATCATAAGTCTTCTCCATATCAACCACAAGCTAATGGGGCTGTAGAAGCCATAAATTAGAATGTGAAGAGGATTTTGGCTAAGACACTGGAGAATTATAAAAATTGGGCCTATTACCTACAATTCACACTATAGGGATACAAAACCATTGCTAGGACTTCGACCAGAGCTACTCCGTATTCTCTAGTGTATGGATGTGAAGCGGTATTATCAGTGGAGGTGGAAATACAATCGCTAAGTGTTCTTTTAGAGTCTAAAATCTTTGAGTATCAATGGATAGAAAGTTTGCTCACACAACTGACATTGTTAGATGAGAAAAGGATGAAGAACATGTATCACTCGTAGTTATATCAGAAAAGAATTGCTCAGGCTTACAACAAGAAATTTAAGCAAAGGAAGGTTAAAGAGGGTGATTTGGTCTTAAAGCTGACTAGGCCAATTATGTTGGATCCACAGGGAAAGTTTAAGCCAAATTAGGAAGGTCCATATTTGATCAAAAAGCTATTCTCTAAGGGCATTGCTATCATATCCGACTTAGAAGGGAATGAGTTCAGAGAGCCCATTAACCTAGGCAAGCTACAGAAATATTTTTTGTGAAGTCTCGCTAGGGAGAAAACCTCAAAAGAGGTTGCCTAGGCAAAAGTTAGAGACTTGAAAAATTAAAAATTAAAAAGTCACGCTGGATTGAAAATTTCCAAAGAGGCAGTTCAGGCAAAAGTTAAGGACCTAGAAAAGGAGAGAGAGAGGAAAAATAGTTGGTTGGAAAATTTACAAAGGCAAACCAACTGATAATAGGAAATATGTAAGAAGCAAAAAAATGTATAGTCACTTTGTGCTCAGATTAAATGGAATGGATTGCCTTTATTATTGTTGAATGTTGCATTAAATGCTTATAATATATTGTTTAACTAAAAAGGAAATTCCATTCAACAAAAAGCGATAAAGATTAAATTACATAAGCTAATTCTATCTTCTTCTCTTTTGAACCCCCTGGGCACTCGATGCCTGTAACACCCTCGTTCTTCTGTTAATAAAAAATTCATCCATTTCTGTTTGTTACAACTAAACCCATGCCTTATACTAGTCGTCAGTTGACTAATCTCTGTTGTAGTCAATATACCTCTGAATGGTCCTCCGAGGCCAGCTGGCAGCCAAGTTATCTTAAAAATTCTGAGTGAGAGGCCTTGGCTCAAACTCATACACCAGCTCAAGAGTTAATTGTTTCTATCCATACTGCCTGCAAAGTCGAGCCGGATTATAGAAGGTGGCAAAATGAAGGCCAGTTACAGAAACACAATAAGTGTAAGATCGGATAGTCACATGCTGCAACCTCTAACATGGGCACATCCACTGGATCAGAGTATCAAGGAAAGTGGATAACCAACTCTAAACATTTGCTGGAATAAGGTAGAGTCTTCGAGTGCGATAATGCTTTGCTTTGTAATATGTGATACCTCTGGGAGGTTTGAGTAGCCTCAATTTCTCTTGAAACCATGCCTGTGCATATTATAAATGCAGAAAATAAAGAATTACAGAAGAAAGGGGCAGTAAATAGAGAATGGAAAGAAAACAAACCTCTAGTAAAAAGGGCTTCCAAAGAAGTGCCTGGTATCAGCAAAGTTGTCTAATCCAATAATTTTTTCAGCTAGTATCAAAGGAAAAGGGTTCAAGCATACTTCCACTTGATCTAGAATGTGCAAAATCTTGGAATCGCCATTACCAGAAGTAGAAACAAACAAAAACTGAGCATACTTGCAAAAGGCTAACATCCGAGGCCAATATACTTCATTGTTATCCACTGTTACTATTACTTCTAGAAGAGAGTCTATCAGGATCTCAGTGTTGAAAATGTGACGAAGTGAAGACTGTGGTGAAAAGTTGAACATTCAAGTCATTTGATACTGTATAGAATGCAAATCCAGAGTTTTAACCAAAGGAATTGCAATCTAACAAGCAGAATATATCTGAGAGCCGAGGATAGCCTCAAACTCCTCTGGTAGGGTGCATAGCTCCACAGTGTTAAACCTAAATACAAGTTTCTGGGGATCCTAAAATTGAGCAAGAACATGAAAAAATGAGAAATTAATCTTCCTAACATGTAAAGATCGGAAGATAGATAGATGAAATGGCTCTAATTTAGGCCATGATTTGCCATCCAAGCTTTTCAAAATTGTCTGCAGTTGTTTCAAGCTTCTCTCGGTCATTTTGGGAGGTTTAGAGTGTCTTACAGAGAAAGAAAGGAGAGAAAATGGCAGAGCTAGAATTTGGTTTTTTGAGAAGAAATTAGGATTTTTTATAGCCTCTACAGAACCACTGAGGAGGCGAAGCCTTGTTGCAAAGAGGCGATCGCCTCTTGAGCAGACATTGAAGAGGCGACGCCCCTTACCAAGAGACGATGGCCTCTCCACCAGAGAACATGGGGAATTTTTGGGGAAAACTGCATAATTTCTATTGCAAATGTAGGATTTCAGCTATATAGCAATTCATGCAATCAAGCACATTAAATTTCTTTAAAATTAGGATTCATTGAACTGAATTAATTTTAAAGTATTCTATCTGAGCAAAATGAAATAGACAAAAGCAAACAGTAAAAAAGAATTCTTAAACTTCAGAATTGATAAATGCATTGTTCTCGATAATTGAAAAAAAAGAGCTCCTAATCTAAGAAGCATCTGAAGCTGTGCCCTCAGAATCCTCACCCTCTGCGACATCACCTCCCTCCTTGGCGTCCTCATCCTCATCCTTGTCAATCTGAAGCACCTCAATCTAATGCTCGAGGATGGCAATCCTTGCCTGGCTCCCCTTATTCCGATCCTGCTCAAGCAAACATGAGGTGAGTAAATCATGCAAGCATGCATACATGTAGGAATAAGAAGAATATTTACCCACTATTATTGTGCAATGTCCAACATATAATCCCTGTGGGCCTTGATCAATCAATATATGTGTTGGCTTTGCTCCAAAGGAATATGCATATTTGATAAGCTAATCAGAACTAACAAAAGTATTGAGAATAATTGAGAAAATAGGACTAAAAAAGAAATTTACATGAGTGGCACCAGTCGAGATGCAAGCAGGTATCAGATCCCCATCCAGAGTCAGGAACTGGCATGGTAACTCTCCTAGAAGGACCCAACATTGGGCTAAAGAATTCAAAGTGTGCACGAGATTGCCAGCCACTATGTCAGAAATAGATACAGTGGGAGGTCTAGGCGGCTCTGCTCCAGTCGAGGTGCCCTCTCCATGCTGATCTAGGCGAGGTCTCTTCGGTGGTCTCTCCCGAGTAGGAGCTCTAGCATGCAATGCAGGTCCAGTGGCTGCAACTTAAAATCAAAGAATCACATTAGAGCATGATGATTTGAGAAATGTGATCAAAGAATCAAACACATACCTGAGAGGTAGAGCTGACATCTAGGGGGACTCACTGTAGGATATAAGTCCGGATAAAATCTAGATACTGGCTCTTCACCCGCACGGTATCGTCAGTAGCTGGCTCTCCAGCAACACCCCGATCAAGCTCCTCACCCTCTAGCTCGTGCGTCCAGAAAAGCTACCTACGAGAAGACTTGAGGACGCGTCTCACCTGGGGACCCCCAATCCAATTGTACACTCTCTCACCGAGATACCACACTCAACAACTGGGGCCTCGATGCAAGACTCTCCACAGGGATAGCGGCCTAAAACTGACCATCTCTGGATTCCACTAGTTCTTTGGTCCCCACAGATCACTTTGTATCTATAAAAGTAATAGGTAAGTGAATAGAATTAAAAGAATATTAAGAAAAGAATTTTTATTTTTTTAGGTACCGCTTCAGGAGTCAAGGAGTTCAAGCGCTCCCGATGAACGTGCACACGGGCCAGGTGTCTCTTCAGCACACGACTGGCGCCCCACCTCCCTATGGCTGGGAGATGATCTGCTACACAGGATATCCCAACAATCAGCTCCAACTTTAATCCCCAAACCTATAAATGAGAATTGTTAGTGAATGATGATGAGATTTGCAAAATAAATCAGAAAGGGAAAGGAAATACCATAGTAGCATGCTAGAACCCGCAGAATCTCTTCACTCCATGCACTACCTCATCCATGCTCCTGTAAAGGTATATAAGAGCACAACTACCCCAGTCATAGGTGGCCATTAAATCCAGGTCCTGGAGCGGCATAAAGAACATCACATCTAAAGAACTAGCTGTGTCAGCAAAGAGGGTGGTGCCGAGGAGGTAAATTAAGAAAGCTCGCCCCACCTGGTCAATCTTTAGAGGGATGGTCATCGCTGCAGCCCTCTCCCGGGTGTGGAAGCCCCATATGGAGTCTAGCCTAATCATGTAAGTCCTTTACATGTCGGGAATCACACCGAAGAGACGCTCAATGTAGGCATCTATCTCCGAACTTATCCGATGCAGGCTCATATCAAAGGGAACAAGGTTCCCGGCACATGCAACCCTGATGATAACAGTGAAAGAAACTAGGTCCAAAGTCAACTATTTATATTGTAGATGGAAGGTGTGAGTCATGTCCAGCCACCTCTCCACCTGAGCGTGAAGAGGTTGATAGTCCATCTTCCCCTGCTCCTCAGGCAGATAAGAATGAAATTCTCAAATCTAGTGTCCTAGATCTTGTCCCACTGGTCGTCCATGACCTCATTATAGAAGACTCGAGCTCCATGAAAGTTCCCGGCACCCTTGAATGTGTGTGCGTCATGCTGCAAAGAGAAAACAGGAAGTAGAATTAATATTATATGCTTTGGATGATGTTTAAGTGATCGGATGTGAATAAAAATAAAAATATAGGAAAATAATGCATTTTGCTGAGCAAAAGGTAACACCCCTTGGCCGAAGAGGTGCCGCCTCTTTGCCAAGAGACGACATCTCCTTACTAAGGGACGATTAGACCTTCATAACAAGGATGCAATTACCTCTTGGTTAAGAGACGATCGCCTCCTTTAAGAGGCAATCGCCTCCTCAAGGAGGCAACGCGTCCTCAACACAAAGAACATCACCCCGTTTGATTAATCTGATCCTATTTCTAATCCTATTTGATGAATAAACATAAATACACTCTAACCCAATGTGATTTGCAGGAAAAAATGAGGATTTTTGAATACTAACCTCTCCTGAAGCCAGAGAACAAATGTGATTCTTCAAATCTGCCAAAATAAGGATTGTATCACCCTTCATGAACCCATGACTATACAGAGAATTGAGGAGAGAAGAAATGAGGTCCCAAGGAGGCAGAGGCGGCATTCTCTCTTCAGCCATGCTTGAGAATAAGAAAACATGGAGAAGAAGGAAAAGAAAAAGAAAAAGGAAAGGAAGAAGAAAAAGAAAGGAAGAAAAGGTTTTTATATAGTAAAAGGGGGGTGGGCCCTTGAGAACAAGCCCTAAAAAGCAAGAGAAAAGAAGAGAAGAGAAGGCCTAAGAAGCCTATGAATGGCCCATCATGTGGGTAGGGATCCCCAGTGGAACCCAAAAAAAAAGTAGAGAATTGCTTATTCTGTCTCTCGGGTGTATCTCGAAATTAACTTTGAATAATTAAAGGTATTCTGATCGAAGCATTAGTAAAGAAGCATCTGGTCGGGTTTTAATCCCCGAAGTATGTAGTGTAAATAAGTGTCTGGTTGGGTTTGAATCTCTGAACTCCATATGAAGAAGCGTCTGGTCGGGTTTGAATCCCCGAAGTGCGCATTTCAAGGAATGTCTGGTCAAGTTTGAATCTCCAAAGTGCATTCTCCGTAAGAAGCGTCTGGTCGGATTTGAATCCTCAAAGTACGTAGTGTAAAGAAGTGTATGATCGGGTTTGAATCCCTAAAGTGTACTCTCCATGTGAAGAAGCTTCTAGTTGGGTTTGAAGCTCTGAAGTGCGCATTTTAAGGAATGTCTGGTCAGGTTTGAATCCTCAAAATGCATTCTCGTTAAGAAGCATTTGGTCGGGTTTAAATCCCTGAAGTGCATATTGTATAGAAGTGTCTGGTCGAGTTTGAATCCCTGAAGAGCATCTTCTTTCTTTTTCTACTGAGTGAAGATTGGGCTATGCTCAGAATTCACGCCAAATTATAATGAGTAGCTGATCGAGCCAGAAAAACTCGAGGAACACGATTATATTTCACATCTTTTTCTATTGAGTAAAGATCAGGCCACGCTTGGAATTCGTGTCCAACTATAATAAGTAACTGATCGGGCTAGGAAAACCCAAGGAACACAGTTATGTTTCACATCTTTTTCTACTGAGCGAAGATCGGGCCATGCTGGGAATTCACACTAAATTAAAATGAGTGACTAATCGGGCTAGAAAAACCCAAGGATCATAGTCATATTTCAAGTCAAAGTTTGACCTCTTGGGTTTGAATTCTCGAGGCTGACAACCCAAGTGAAGCTTATAGGTTACGTATATCATTTTTACTACTTTTAATGCATGTTGCTTTTTCAAAAAAATTGATTTCATAAATCTATTTTTTTTCTTTTGGAAAACCAAGGGGGCAAACTATGGACACCCTCGACTTGAGGCCCGCAACGAAAGCCTAGTGATGAGATCAAATAAGCTTTGGATGTAAAAGGACCCGAAGCTTTCTCTGTAAATGAACTCGAGAAACTCAAGAGGATCAAGCCTAAGCACATAAAGCCCAAAACCTAAATTTAAGACCCAGAAGCAAAGTTAGTCTTTAGGCCCAAGACCGCAGACCTAGGCCCTGGCCAAGCCTGGTGAAGGGGCAATTGCCTCATTCTAAGAGGCGACACCTCTTCAACTTGGGCCTAAGGAGGTGACGCCTCCTCAATAGCTGACTTAACCCTGCATTAAATGCAGACTTGACCTCATGGACCCACAAATCTATAGTGTGCAAATTTTTGCGGGAAAGGAGGACTTTCAAGGCAGATAATGGAGTGGAAAGGATAAGGGGGAGTGAGGGAAATCATGACTTCTTGTCCCAGTTACATTTTTTTAGGAATGGAGAAGGTGATTAAGCATAAATAAAGGTCTTGAAGTTCTTGAGAGAGAAGGTTAGAAAAAAAAATTCAGGGATAGAAATTGGATATTAAGGTTAGAGACTAAGGAAAAAAGAAGAAGAAAAAAAAAACCAAGAGAACATAACACATTTTGAGAAAGGGAAAGGGTGAAGAAAGAGGTAGAAAAGAAGTTCTTAGCTAAGAAGAGTTCATTTCCTTGAAGAAGAAGAAGTTCTTCTTGCATCTAAAGGACTAAAATCAATCAATCAAGCTCTGAGGGCTCAAGTTAGGAGCATTAAACGTGGTTTATTCAGTAAGAATTGTTGTCTTCATTTTAAAAGCTTTGGTTCTTGCTTTCAACTAGTTATTTTTAAGTTTTAATTCATTGTGTGTTACATGAAAGCATGACTATGTGAACTATTAATGTTTTAGTGGTAAGTTTACATGTATATCACATGAAAATTGGTTTGCTTAGAATTTAAGTAACCTGAAATCGGGAGTCCCTGGCCAAGAGGCGACACCTCTTAGCCAGGAGGCGATCATCTCCTACCCAGGATCATGCATGGTTTAGTTGCTTTCAAGTATGATTTCAGTCACCCTTTCTCAAGGAGACGATCGCCTCTTGAGCAAGAGCCGAAGAGGCGACGTCTCTTCTCAAGAGGTGGTCATCTCCTTATCAGAATCTTGTATAAACCTATTGTACTTATAGTATCCTTATGGTATATTTTCAGTATTTGATACGAATACGTTGCTTAACATCTTTAGTACTGTATGCGATTATTATATTGTTATATATGTTTGAATAAATGAGCCATGTTTAAATAAGTATTTATTCCTATTTTATATAAATTTATTTATTTCCTTTTGTTTAAAAAACTGTTTATTTTGCGATAAAACTAACTTGTATTTGATGAAGGTCCCTTTGCGATTTCTAATCACTAAATAGGTAGTGTATTAATTAGTTCTTAAGAGGTTTTATTTCAACTAAGCATCTTTGTATTTATTCAAAGCAATGTAATCCCTAATCCCTCTCCCATTTGTATTGAATGAATGTTTGTAATATTTATTCTTATTTGTAACCAGTATTATTTGCAATGAATGCCAGGGTAATAAATAGGTAAAAGGACTAAATATGCAAAATTGGTAAAATGTAAAAATGGAAATGAGTGTAACTCATCAATAGTAAGGAAATAATTAAATAATCAAAAGTAATAAAATACAAAACACAAACGGAGGCCAACTGCAAGGTTAGGTGGGTATTCAAAAGCCCATACCCAGTTTCCGAACCTGATCTCTGATGACGGCTTTTGGGTACCTCCGTGGAATCTAGTTGCTGTAAAGTGTGTCCCAGTTTTCATCCAGGTGATGACTCCATCTCCAATATGGGCCTTAAGCCCATTTTGTATTTCCTAGCAGGTCTTGAACTTGCACAATGTCGTGGTCGCAAACACTTGGACGCGCGCTAAACGCTGCCACCTATACTATTCTAATTAGGTTAACTTCTATTTTATCTCTACGAAAATGAATTAATTAACATATAATTCTAATTTAATTGAAAGTAAGTTTAAAATTTTTTTAAAAAAAGAGTTAAATTATATTAATTAACATTTATTATTTAATTATTAGTTTAACTTAAAAAAATTACATTAAATTAATTTTTGCTTAAATAAAAGTAATAATATTAAAAATATTGAAGAAATAAAGTGTCATAGTTCAAATAAAAAATCTACTAAAATTGTAATAAATTATAAGTTTAATGGTTTGTAATATTTAAATTGTTATATAAAGAAAATATAACTTTTATTATTTTTGAATTTTATTAAAAAATAACTAATGATTTTTTTATTACCTTATGATTAATTATGACCATAATATTTTTTTATATGAACTTAGTTTTAGAGTTGAGAAAAATTAATTATAAAAAATATTGAAGGAATATTATATAATTATTTAAATAAAATATTTATTAAAATTGTAATGAATGATAATTATATTAAGTTAATATCAAATTGTTATAAATAAATAATATTTTTATTATTTTTAAAAATTTTATTTAATAATAATAATAATAATAATAATTTTGAAAATGCCTTAGAGGGGGGTAAATAAGGCAAGGGAAGGATTTTAGAAAAATAAAAATGAATTTAAGGAAAAAACAAAAATTGAAAAAGATTAGAGAAGGAAGAATGATGAACACAAAGATTTAAGGAGTTTGGATTCAACAACAATCCTACGTCTCCACCTAATTTATCCCCAAGTTAGGATTTTCAATTACCCATAATCTTATTCACAAGATTGAAAATACACAAGAGTTTAAGGCTCACTCTTTTAACCTTACAAACAAAAGTTTCTAGGATGACTCTTAAACTAAATCCCAAGTGTTTTAATGGCTAAACACTTAAACCAATTCCACTTAGAAATATACCTCACTTCCCTTCTAATCTATCCTAAGAATTAGACGAAGATGAAGTCCTATTTCTATCACACAACCAACTCTCACAAGAGTTAATCAATACAATGAATATTGAT